>CM063088.1:179478585-179666085 GCA_031876335.1 Hipposideros larvatus
TGCTTGTTGTATCAAAAGTAAATAAATAAATAAATAAATAAATAAATAAATAAATAAAATGTAAAGACTCCAGGAATTCTGCTTTCACCAAGAAGGCACAGGGAGGTAGACTTTTGTTCCAGTGCGACCATCGGTCTGCTCAACTAGCCAACTCTAAGATGGTCTCCTGGAGTAGCCTATAGGGCTTGGAAGCTGCACAGTGGAACTGAGAGACAGGGAAGGGAAACATCTTAATTAAAAACCTATTCACAACACCTCTATTTTCTTTGATACTTCCTTAGACTTTAAGTGTTTTATTCTGAAATCATATGGTTCTCAACTTTTTCTGTCTGACTTATTTTGCTTTGCATAACAATCTCAAGATGCATCCATGTTGTTGCAAATATTACTGTTTCATCTTATGGCAGAATAGTATTCTGTTGTGTATATATACCACATCTTCTTTATCCAATCATCTATCGAAGGACTCTTCAGTTTCCATGTTTTGGCCACCATATATAAAGCTGCAATGAACATCAGAGCATAGATACTGATATGTGGGATATAAAACTGAAAATAACAAAGAAACAAGACAAACAAAGAAACAAAAACTTATATGAGGTTGGACAATTAAGTTCAATAACTTACCCTAAAAGAAGTGCTACATACCTCACTGCTGAATATCACTATGGTCATCTTTGAAGCACTCCCCTTGGGAAGTTAGGCACTGATACCATTGCCTACTCCACCCTTCAAAGCAATTTTAGAACTCTTTTTCTGGAATGGCCATCATAGCTGTTGCCGTATTACCTTTGATGTCCTAAATGTCATAAAAATGCCTTCCTTTCAATATATATCTTCAGAAACAGAAAGAGGTCATTGGGGGACAGATCAGCTGAATAGGGAGAGTGTTGCAATATAGTTATTTGTTTACTGGCTAAAAGCTCCTTCACAGACAGTGCTGTGTGAGCTGGTGCATTGTCATGATGCAAGAGCCATGCATTGTTGGCGAAAAGTTAAGGTTTTCTTACTTTTTCATGCAGTCTTTTCATCACTTCCAAATAGGAAACTTGATTAACTGTTTGTCCAGTTTGTACAAATTAATAATGAATAATCCCTCTGATATAAAAAAAGCTTAGCAACATCTTTGCAACAAGTTTGCAAACTTAATTGTTGGACCTCATAGATACAGACAATAAATTAGTGGTTGCCAGAGGGTAAGAGGAGAGGGGGTTGGTAGATGAGGGTAAAGGGAGTCAAATATATGGTGATGGAAGGAGAACTTACTCTGGGTGATGAACACACAATGTGATGTATAGATGATGTATTACACAGTTGTACACCTAAAACCTACGTAACTTTAATAGCCATTGTCACCCCAATAAACTTTAATTAAAAAAAAAAGAGAGAGAGAACTTGCCCTATGTTAAACACATCATAAAACTACAACTATTAAAGCAGTGTGTCTAGCTCATAATGGGCGTTCCATAATATTAAAACAGAAAAAAAAAGTTTTATTCTATGATTTTCTTAAAAAATATTTTCTTAACATTATTCTCAGGGGAACTGTATAGCAAATTGAATCATTATAAATAAGTCTATATCAAATAATATTCTCTAGTAGCAGGATTATTCCAGGTGAAAGATATGAATAATAATATATTTTTTCCAAAAAAACAACAAAAAAATTCATTCTTAGCAGTTTCATCTATATAGCAATATTCTCCAACCCCATATGTCAAAGAACAGATTTTTAGTTTTCATCATGTTGGTTTTGCTTAAGTAAAAATATTCTTACTGCCTCATGTTCATTTTGTATGTATGTATAATATTACATGTGTTTCTTATGAAACACATGTAAACACAGGTATAATCTATAATTTCCTAATTGTTTAAAGGAAAAGTATATGACCTATCTACAAAATTTTTCACTGATTCGTTGAACCCATTTCATAAAATTTTCATAAAAATATATATTGACTGCTAATACAATTTACATAAATTTAAATTGGCATGTTGATTTAGGGTTCTTCTTATTTGATTAACTTAGATAACTATGTATAGAAAATTTGACTTTGCTAAGTAGTAACTGGAACTAAAGAATTCATATAGGGCCAGCCGAGGGGCGCAATGGTTAAGAGCTGGCTTGGGACGCCAGAGGGCCCCGGTTCAGATCCCACATACGAGGGCCAGTGACACTGCACTCCCAGCTAAGATGCTCAACCTGGAGCTGGGCTGCCGTGAGTCACTGGCGACGGCATAGGCTGCAGCCCCTGCTGCAGTGGGTTGCCATGGGCTACTGTGTGTAGCCAGCAGCCAGCAGCCAGCGTGAGCGGCCAGCAGCCGCAGTGAGCGGCTGTCCAGAAGCCGGTGACTGACATGCCTCGCCAGGGAAGAGCGCAATGATGGTACCAACTTGGGCCAGTGAAGCAACATCCTCCACAACTAGACTGAAGAACAAAAGGATAGCAACTTGTCTGTTCCCCTTCCCCCAACTCCCCAGCGCTGTTCCCATCCCCCCAACTCCCCAATAAAAATCTTAAAAAAAAAAAGAATTCATATAATTTGGTTATTCTAGAGTATAATCATATCTCTAGTTTTATCATTCAATGAACTACTTTTAGAAGACAAGGGCATTTAATATGCATTGTGGGAAGTTGTTATTATAGCTGCCAGCACCAGACTGGACCTTCTATAGATACCAGGCCTCCTTTAATAGGTTTTAAGTGGCTTCATTCTATTAATAGTGCCTAAAGTTGCCCAATATCATACTTTTCATCAACATGTCCTAGCACTCTTTTGGTGCATTATATTGTTTTTAAAGCATACAGTATACAATTATGCAGTAGTACCAAACTCAATTGTTCATGTTTTTACCATTTTTTTAACCTTCAGAAGCTTCTTTCAGAAGGCCAGAATTATGAATAAATTGTCATATTTGAAGCCTATTTTTCAAAATTCAATTTGATGATTAATTAATGATACTAGAATTTCAATAGAAATATATATTTTAGCATAGAAGAACTTATAATGTGAATCTATTTTATCTAGAGCCAGTGACATTTAATTATATAAAACTATCTTTAGAGGTTAACCATGATTGGGGGAAAGAAGGATAAAAAATGTTACTAATTTAGTGTATAACATCAGGGATTGATATTTATGAAAGTGAATTACATAGTTCTATGAAATATATAATCTTGTTAGCTAAAAAATAAAGAAGCAAGAATTTAAAAATTTCCTGATGATTCAAATAGATTAAATGATCATATATATTTAATATAGCTAATAGCAAGTCAATATGAACTTGCTCTAAGATACAAGAAGAGATTTCAGTACCATGGAATAATTCTCAGCAAAACAATATCATCTGATGTTCATTGATTTTAGTAAATAAATCAAGCACACAATCCATTCATTCATTCACCAGACCATTATTGAAAATTCACAGTGTGTAGGCAGCATGCAAATATTAGGACACCAGATGAAAAGGTCTTGTCTCTTTACATAAATGATCATACATCTACGAGTATGAGCAGATTGATTCATAATCACATGAATGTAAGGCAATGTGGCATGTAATATAGGACGATAGTGGGAAAAACACATTACCATCTTACTCAGGAGAGAATATTGAGTCTAATTGATTTTTTCCCCCCTGGAAACAGGTAAAATATTAACATCTTAGAATGAATAAGGGCGATCATTAAGATAATAAGTGTGAGCACATGTCAGGAAAAAGAAACAGTGTTAATTAAGATATGCATATGTGAGAGAATATGACAGCCAGGGTATTAGAAAGACTTGGTGTTTTGATCATAGGATACCTGGGGATGGGAAGGGGCAAGAACCTGTTACATAAGTGTCTGACTTTAATACTGTAGAGTGGTTAAGAGTGTAGTCATTGGAGTTAGATCTGACACAAGTCCAAACACTTTTTCTTTGGAATCTACAGAAAGTTACTTAAACCCTCAAAAAGTAGTTTCTTCTTTGTAATATGGAAGCATCATAACGTTTTCTTCATATGATTTTTGTAAGTTTACATGAGATAATAGTTTCAATGAAATTAACAGTGTTCAAGCAGTGACTAATGTATTATTAATAATTGCATACACTATATTCTATTAATCTCATTTGAGGTAATAAGAGACCCTTAATTGTTTTACCTAATCTTTGGGCTCCATGCACATATTCAAATTAATTTCAAAAATTCTAAATTAAGTAAACAATTTTTTGTTATTTATTTATTGATTGATTGATTGATTGATTTTTAGCTGAGCCATCCTGCCGCCTGTTGGCAGCTGTTGGTAGCTCAGCTCAGGCTGGGAATTGAACTGGCAACCCTGTTGCTCAGTGAGCTCACACTCTTGAGCGAGCTCTTAACCAACTGAGCCACTTGGCTGGCCCAGTAAACAATTTTTATTAAACATTAAAGGTCACCCAATTAATAATATATTTGCCTGAATTGAATAGCCATTTAATAGAGTGTGTGATCACAGCTACACTTGAAAAAAATCACAGGTTTAAAGTGAAGAAAGTTTCACAAGGTTTTTAATCTATATATGTTTTATTTTTTTATTTTATTTTAAGATTTTGCAAGCATGCATGGTGCATAGAAATAGAGCTACATAGGAGTTTATGTACCCTGTCTTCTATGTTGTTCATTCTCTACCCACCCCCCTTTTTGACATCAACTTCTCAGCAAGATGGTTGCAATAACTAAGAAGTCTATATAAACTTAATACAATGCAACAAGCTTAATATACAGATTCATATCCATAGGCAGAAATTTGAAGGTAACTACTGTGTCACAGCAAGTGAAACAGTCGTTTACGACACAGTGAGACACATCAATCTCCTTTTAAATAGCCAACAATAACCACTAAAAGCAGCATGCAGCCATTCTCTGAAATTCTCTTTGGATACAAAAATGCCTTGGTTTCTATTAACATATACCTCCTCATTACATTCTAGTACTGTAGGTTATGCATCAATGCACTTAATTTTGTTTTTGATTTTTAAATCAGGTAACCAAGGTCTAATTTACTAATGATTCCTGAATACCTTTTTCATTTATGGTTTGAGGCTATTTGCATGGCAGTCATTTAGCAAATTAATGTAGATGAAAAGCAATAATTTTACAGATGTTTGTTGCAATCATGCTGTCATCCCATACTTAAAATGCTAATCTATTGACATCTACTCATTAGAGATGAGTTCCACTTACTTTGTAACATTAGTATTTTATAACCTGGGGTGTTTTGAAGTAGGCTGAAAGTCAAATTTTTAACCATCCTACTCAGGCTTTATTTTTAAAGGGTAAAATCATTTTATTCTCTATTACTTTAAAACTCTTCCTCCCTAAGCTGCCATTAAACAACCTTCAATTAACTCTGTACACACTCCGATACTGACTAGGTGTTTATATTAATTTCGTGTTTCAAGTGACAGAAATCTGAGTAGGGTCAGAAAAATGGGCCCCACATTGACTGACAAAATCCTCAGAGGGTTCAGGAGTCAAATCAGGTGAGGGCAGAAAAGTAGTGGAACCCAGAGAGGACTAGGATTAAGATTGAATGTCACCAGAATTTCTCTGTCCCTGGTTAGAAGTTCTCTATGTAACTCAGGTTTATTTCCCTTGGTGTTTTGATATTGTTATGGTTGTCAAAGAACTCAGCACTCTTAGGAACACTCATTAGTCTAGGCTAGATCAAATACAAACCTCTGGACCAATCAAATGGGACAAGTGCACAAGACTAAAAGACTATAGTCACGCTGGAGCACTGAGATGGGTGGAAATGTGGGCAAGGCATACTTCCCAGAAAGGGTGTGCTGACAGGAAATTCACAGAACTCAGTAAATGTGAGGGACTAAATATCTGGAGATCTGTATGTTCATGTATGTTTGAAATACACATCTCAGGGTAATGCAGTGTTTTTTATTTTCATAATAAACTTTATTATTTTAAAACTAATACATGATAAATATAACATGAATTGTCTGTGTACTTTCTGTCAGGCATTATAATATTGGGTTGTTGGAAAAGTCATGACATATTTTTTCTATGTTTTTCATTGCAAAAATGCATCATGATGTTTCCAACAACCCAATATATATTCCAATGCACACACATACACATATCCATACACATATAATTTCAACTGTATGTAATAAGGAAATAAATATGTTTAAACCAGTACTCTTTGGTACTTTAAATAAGGTACTTGAATTTATTGATTTGCTTAAAATATGGAATATATTTATATTATCTTTATTTAATTGCATTTACCTTTACATTCTTAAGTCTACCAATCTTGAGTGGATAATTGGGGACTGGGTAGATCAACATGGGGAACATGGGAAAGGTGATGGATTTAACAGCCAGGTAAATTGATGTGGATACAATTTTAATTTTTAAGTTAGGAAAAGAAAAACATACATTATTCCTTTTGTCCATTTGAATATTGTCTTCTGCTTACCATTTGTCTATTTCTTTTCATATAGACATTATGGACAAATCCCTACAGTAGTGCAAAACTATCATAATTGGTCTCTCCTCTCTCTCTCTCTCTCTCTCTCTCTCTCTCTCTCTCTCTCTCTCTCTCTCTCTCTCTCTCTCTCTTCTCTCTGTTTTTCCTGACTAAATTTTCTGAAACTTCTTTGTATATGTTACCCTATCTCAATGCTGAAGACTTTAGTGATTCTAAATGGAGTTTAAGTTAAAACCAAGAACTCATTAGCTTGACTTTATCTAACCTACACAAACTTACCTTTTCTCTGTAGTTTCAACTACAGAAGGTGCCAAAATATATATATATACACATTTTAAGAAAGGAAAACTGTATTAAAACTGTAATAGTCAATATATACCGATAAAAGATAAATACAAGTTACGTTTGACTTCTGTAATTACAAGAAAGTGCTCAAAGTGGTTACCATCAGCATCCAGATACTTCTGATTATAAAGAACTACTGCTTGGGCAATGTTGGCCAAAGTGTCCACTTACATACATTTTTTTTGGCACCCTCAGTATATTATACATTACTCCTTAAACTAACCACTATAAGCCCAAGAAAACTGTTTTTCTCCAAATGCACAATTCACATTGTTGATTTTATAGAATGCAACAATGCCTACTGGTTATAATTCTGGCTCTTAAACATGAGACAGTCCAAGGTTCAAGTCAGGATTGGGCACTTATTAACTGAAGACGTTACCAATTTATTTGACCTTTCTATGCCCTTTTCACCCTCATAGGTAATAAAAATGGAAATGATAAAAGCATCTGATTAATAAAGTTATAAGGATAAACTAGAACAATCAGACAAAATGCTGAGCACAGTGTTGGCAGCTCCTCCTCCTCCATTTCCTCCTCTTCTTCATGTTTCTCCTCCTCCATCCTTCCTTCTTCTCCTTATCTTTCTTTTTTTTTCATTTTCAGTTTTTGTTCATTATTACATGTCTGGTGACCTCTGCTAGGGAAAACCATACAGTAGAATGAATTAGTACTTCTTCAAATTCATCATAAGAAATCTCTTCCTGAAATAATTACTCATTTTTCCTTTATTTTTTAAAATATCTGTATCTCTTCTGACTCTTTTACTCCTAGTCATTGATGTTGTTGCTTATGTAACACCGAGGAAACAGAGTTCTCTAAATGTTGTTTCCAAATCTAGACAAACAAACATAAGCATAAGTACTCGTTATCTCTTTAAATGGAGAAAATGTCCCTCTTCCTGGAAAATTTTTCTATAGGAAATTATCTTGATTCAATTTTTAATTCCCTGCAGTACAACAAATGTATGGGCAAATACTTGAGAAACTTGGGTTTCTTTAGTTTCATGAGTGTGTATGTACTCATTACTATTGTATAAATAAATAAAACCAATTCAATACTATTGTATTGAATAAATAAAACCAACATTTTTTTAGCTCATTTTTCCACATGCATACTCAGGATTTTCATTTTCCTTTAATTACCGTGAACAATATTTCTGAGACTCTCTCAAGAGCCACACATGTATTTACAAGTAAATCTTTGCTCATCTTGCTCTGCTGTATTAAACTTATATTGAGACCACCCAGTTTTCTCTCAAACTCTGTGGTCTCTTTGGTGCTTGGTTATTGCTTCTCAGGTGCTCTTATTGAGCTGTTGCCTCCTCAGGGAGATTTGCCTGACAGTTCACAAATGCAAAATCTTTGATGTGCCAAACACCATTCATTTCCATTCAGTCCCCACTTCAACTGATCCATACTGTGTTCCAAAACAAAACTGGAAGAAAATCTCTCAAATATGTATTATACATTGTCATCTGGACCACACAGCACCACTCTTTGTACCTTACTTGCCATATATCCCCAACAACTTTTCTGGATAAAACATAGAGTTATTTCTTTAGGCTTTCCTTTTCTGCACTTATTCCCTAACATAGGGGCCAGGACGGGGATCACATTTCATAGTATTTTTTTTTCAATTTCTAGTTCTCTCACATTCTTGCTCCCATGTTCCTCTGCACAAAAATTTACTTTCTTTCAAAAAGTCTAAAAGCTCCTGGTACTGACCCTTTTAAATTTCAGGAGAAATTCAGCCAACATCCTACTACATGTGGGTAAACTAGTTCCAGTCATTGATTTCATTATTACAATACAGAAGGTGAAAGATTTAAGTAAATAGTACTTACTTAAATAATTTGTTTTTAAAAATATGCATCATTTGTTCAGCATTAATATACTTACAAAAATAGTAACTAGGAGATTTTCCTATTATACTTTATCAACCTCAAGTGAATTTTTAAGTAGACTTTATTTTTTAGAACCATTTTAGCTTTGCAGCAAAATTAAGTGGGAAATTAAGAGTTCTCACATACCTCCATCCCCCAAATACACAATTCCCCCACTATCAGCATCCCCACCAGAGAGGTACATTTCTTGCAATCAATGAACTTACATTGACCCATCATTATTGCCCAACGATCATTGATTACTTAAGGTTCACTCTTGGTATTATACATTCTTTGGATTTTTACAAATGTGTAATATCATATACCCAGCACTATAGTGTCGTACAGAATAGTTTCACTTCCCTAAAAACCCCCTGTGCTCTGCTTTATACCTCCCTCCCCCAACTCATGGCAAGCTCTGATCATTTTACTATCTATAGTTTTGCCGTCTCCAGAATGTCACATAATTGCAATCATACAGTATACAGTCTTCTCAGATTGGCTTCTTTCACATAGTAATATATATTTAATGTTTTTCTCTGCTTTCATGACTTGATAGCCCATTCATTTTTAGCAGTAAATAATTCTCCATTGTGTTTATCCATTCACTTACTGAAATATATTTTTGTTGCTTCCAAGTTTTGGAAGTTATGAGTAAAGCTGCTATGAACATCCATATGTAGGTTTTTATATAAACATAAATTTAAACTCATTTGGGTAAACACCAAGGAGTGTGATTACTGAATCATATGGTAAAAGTAGGTTTAGTTTTGTGTGAAACTGCCAAACTGTTTTCCAGAATGGCCTATCTTTCTGCATTTCCATCAGCAATTAATGAGAGTTCCTGTTGCTCCACATCCTCACCAATATTTGGTGGTGTTAGGGTTGTGGATTTTTGTTCTAATAGGTGCGTAATATTGGGTTGTCGGAAAAGTCATGATGTATTTTTTCTAGTTTTCATTGCAAAAAATGTGTCATGACTTTTCCGACAACAAATAGTATCTCTTTTTGCATTTCCTTAATGACATATGATGTTGAACATCATTTTAGATGTTTAATTCCATCTGTATATCTTCTTTAGTCAGCTATCTGTTCATGTATTTTGCTCATTTTTTAGTCAGTTGTAAAAATGTTTTCTAGAAATAGATATTAATGATACAGTTTTTTTATCTTCGATGCTACCCTGTAATAAAGTGATTTGTTATAACACATTACAGAGGTTAGAAAAACCAGAAGGTTATTGCAAATACCAGAGAAACAGTATTCTTTAATATTCCCATAACTTATAATTACAAAAATAGTGTCTTCATGCATTAATTTTCAGTAGATATTTCTGACCCTGAGAAGAATATACCTGCCAAGAAAGGCTTCTTGTGGTTAATCAGGCCCAAATTCATAACCAGAGTCTAGCAGTCATTGTTTATAGAGGCCTTTCAGGCACACTGCGTTTCAGTGAAAAGCCACAGACTGCATTGCCTATGTTCTTGCATTATAATCCTTCAGTCTGAGTCGACCTACATAGAGAGCTCCTAGGTTTGAAATTCTACTGATAGGACTAAGACATTCCCTGTCCAATTGGAGCTGTGCATCTCTATCTCCATTTGCATCTTCACCAACCAGAGTAACTCTATTCTGACTAATCAGGATGATGCTATTTGCACCAATCAAACTGTGAAGATTTGGAGTCCTCATTTGCATTGAAATAGAACACTGGAGTATGGTGAGGAACTTCTCTCTATATAAATCAACCTCTCTTCTGTCTTGATGTAGCACATTTTCATTTCCATTGAATCCTGCATTTCCCCAGCTAGAGTTGTAACACCAGAGCTGGAGCTGGAGCTATAACACTGGAGTGGAGTGGAGCTGTTTCACTGGAACAAAGCTGTCAGTGGAGCTGAGCTGGGACACTGAAACTCTACTACCAAAGCCTGCTCAGCTGGGCCTCCTTGCCCAGGCTGACTCGCCTGAACTGTTCCACAGCCGTGCTATTTCACAATTGTGCTGTCTCACAGCTGAGCTGTTTCACAGACAAATTGTTTCACAGTTGCGCTATTTTCACTGAACAAGGTCTCCCTCTTCATGGCATCCCAAATTGGGGATTCCTGTTGTCGTTGAATTGGCAGTGATAGCCTTCAGTTGACAATATCTACTATGTGCAGTCATAATTTGTGTCAGCAGTAACAGATGGTGAAAAGATTAGTATATAATTTTAGTTAATTGTAGTATGGAGAAAAATAAAGCAGAATACAGAGATAGATAGTGATAGAAATGTGCCATTTTAGACAGCATAATTAGAAAATGTTTAACTAACGAAATGTCTTTGGAATAAAGAAATGTTGACTAGAATGAGTTATATATCTAGATATATGGAATCAGCATTTTTAGGAAGATGAAATAGTAACTGCAAAAGTCCTGTGGTAGAACAATATTTGGGATGAGTTATAAGATCAGCAAAGTGTTCATTGTGATTAGAAGGCAGTGAGTCAGTAAGAAATTAATAAGGAATCAGCTTATGTTTAGCCTGCATATGAGTATGTCAAAATAATTTGATTATAAGTGTAATGAAAGTGATTGGAGGATATTGTGCAAGAAAACATAATGAGAAACACATTTTTTAAAGATTTATCTTGGCTACTGTATGCAACATTTACTATAGAGATCTAAAGGTGGGAACAATGGGGTAATTTAGGAAAACAGAGTAGACCAGAAAGACCAGAATGCAGATGATGGTAGCTTGTGCCAGAGCTGTTGTGATGATGGTGACAATGGTTAGATTCGAGATATGCAAGTTAATTGGTTAGAACAATTTTCAGATGTTTAGGTTTAGAGTGTGAGAATAAAAAATAAATATGAGATGAATCTAAGGAACCTGCCCTGAAAAACTGAGTAAATTGTATTGTTGCTCACTGAGTTGAGAATATTGAGGGGGAAGAAGCATTGAAGTGAGAAAGGAATCAAAGTTAAGTTTTACAAATGCTAAGCTTGAGTCATCTCATAAGTATTCAAGTGGAAATGTCAAGAAAGAATTGGATGCTAGATTTTAAGGTTAAGGTTGAGGTTAGACTTTAAAGTCATTTGGTTGGATGATATTCAGAAATTATTTAGATGCTTTGCTGTAGCTCCAATATTGATGGGTGGAGAACATGAAAAATATCTAATAAAGTAGCTGAAAAGATATTATAAACTACACCAGAGCAAAAGAGGCCAATCCAGAATAGAGTATGGGGAGAATGATGACTCAGGCTTGATTTCCTATTGCTTTCACTCTGGTTTACTCTTAAACCAGCAAACACTGAGTGTAGAGGAAATAGAAAATAAGAATGTAAGTCAGTGCATGCAGAATCTCATTAAGGATGCTCCAGTTCCTTATAATGGTGCATGTGTATTGCAACAGCACAGTCTGCAGTGAATGAGGAACTTCTCAGGTTGGATAAGCAAAGGAAAAGGAACCAGGAGCTCTGGATTTCATAGCATTAAGCAAGAAGCAGAGTCACATTGGTGCCTAAGGATATAACTCATAACAAGAAGGGGAGTTAAAAAAAAAAAAAGAAAAAAAAAGAACGGAGTTATTCAGAGCTGCACAGTTACACATTTTGATATTTCTGTTATCTTTTTCACACCAAGGTATTGACTTCCTATTAAGGCATGCCATTAGAAGCCACTGCAAAAAAAGAAAATTTAGGAATATGTAGTGTCCCAGAAGCCAAGTAAGAAGAATATTTTAAAGAAAAAGATATGATTGAACCTTCTAAGGAGTATGGGATACACATTTGACCATTTAAGTTGGCAAAGTGGAGGAAAATATTGGGGATCTTCTGAATTCACAGTACTTTCACCACTTAATAGAAAAATTCTTCTTTGGGATTAAATCTATATCACACAATTGCACATATATATTTGCACGCAATTTAAAACTCTGCTAGATGAATTAACTTTTGAAAGAAACTAAGTAGAAAATGGTGAAGATGAAGTAATTTGGATATAATTAAATTTTCTAAAATTATTGAAAATAGTAAATTGTTAATATTTTAAATGTTCAGTTTGAAGTAAATTTAGCCATTAATTATTAAACATAAGACTGACACAATTATAAAGAATGATTTTGGAGGAAAGGTAGAATTATTGAGCATAAAATAATAAATCCAAATAAACCTCATCTTGGAGATAAGAAACATTTTCAAGTAAAAAGTTGTAAACAGTAAACACAATATTTTATATTTAGTTGGGACTAATACAAAAGTAATAAAACACATTTCTCTGTAGTACAGGCCCTGATCGATCAACCCATAACTAAGTCACTAATTATGGTACATTTGTGGCAGAATCAAATGAAGATTTTAATTGCCTATTGCTAATTTGTTTAAATGAGTCAAACAAATATTTTAATTAAAAACCTTAAGTAACATGATGAAACTGTACTCAATAAAAGTTAATTACAAAAATAATGTGATAAAATTAAAGTGCCTGTATTAAATTACAAAATGTTCGGGGAGATATATGGCATTGTAGTTACAAAGTAAAATTGATATTGTAATGGAAATATGGCCTTTTTAGATACCATGGGGCTTTAAAGAAAAACAACGTCTTATAAGAGCTAAATGAATTATAAATATGTTAAGATGCTCTTAATTTGATTTTTTTGCATCTTGCTTTATTTCTTTATTAGTTTCAGGTATACAAAACAATGTAATAGACATTTACACGCCTCACAAAGTGATCACCATCACCACCACCACCCCCAGTCTACTATCCCTCTGACATTGCATATAGCTGTTACAATTCTATTGGCTATATTTCCTATGCTGTACTCCACATCCCGTGTGTGTGTGTGTGTGTGTGTGTGTGTGTGTGTGTGTGTGTGTGTGTGTGTGTTAATTATAGTTGACATTCAATATTATTCAGCCTCACCTTCAGGTAGTCAGGCATCTATACAGTCTATGAAGTGGTCTCCCTAATAAGACAAGTGCCCATCTGACACCTTACAAAATCGTTATATTGTTGATTATATTCCTAAAACTGTATTTTATATCCCTGTGGCAATATTGTGACTACTAATTTGTACTTTTTAATCCCTATATCTCCCCCCCAGCCCCACATCCTCCCATCTAGCAACCATCAGTTTTTCTCTATATATCTCTGAGTATATTTCTGTTTTGTTTGCTTATTTAGTCTGTTATTTAGATTCCACATATAAGTAAGATCATATGGTATTTGTCTTTCTCAGTCTGACTTATTTCGCTTAGCATAATATTCTCTAGGTCCATTCATGTCATTGTAAATAATAAAATTTTATTCTTCTTTATGGCCAAGTAATACATCATTGTATAAATGTACCATAGTTTCTTTATCCAGTCGTCTACCGATGGGTATTTTGGTTGTTTCCGTGTCTTGGCTATTGTGAATAGCACTTCAATAAACATAGGGGTGCATTTTTTTAAATTAGTGTTTTGAATTTCTCTGGATAAATACCCAAGAGTGATATTACTAGGTTGTAAGGTAGTTCGATTTTAATTTTTTGAGATACCTCCATATTTATTTCCACAGTGGCTGCACCGGTCTTCAATCCCACCAACAGTGCATGAGGGTTCCCTTTTCTCCACAGCCTCACCAGCACTAGTTTGTTGATTTACTGATGATAGCCATTCTGACCGGAAGGAGGTGGTATCTCATTGTGGTTTTTATTTGCATTTCTCTGATGATTAGTGATGTTGAGAACTTTTCATATGTCTATTAGCCAGCTGTATGTTCTGTTTGGAGAAATGTCTCTTCATGTCCTCTGCCCATTTTTTATTTGGATTGTTTGTTTTTCTGGTGTTGAGTTGTATGAGTTTTTTATAAATTTTGGATAGTAACCCCTTGTCAAATGTATCATTGGCAAATATCTTCTCCCATTCAGTAGGATGCCTTTTTGTTTTATTGATAGTTTCCTTTGCTGTGAAAAAACTTTAGTTTGATGTAAATCCCACATGTTTGTTTGTTTGTTTTCTTTTGCTTCCCTTGGCCAAGGGTATATATCAGTAAAAATATTACTAAGGGTAATGTCTGCTAATTTACTTCCTATATTTTCTTCTAGGTGTCTTATGGTAATGTCTGCTAATTTACTTCCTATATTTTCTTCTAGGAGTCTTATGGTTTTGGATGTTATATTTAAATCTATAATCCATTTTGAATTTCTTCTTGTTTATTGTGTAAGGAGGTGGTCCAGCTTCATTCATTTGCATGTGTCTGTCCAGTTTTCCAGCACTGTTTATTAAATAGACTGTCTTTACACCAATGTAAATTCTTACTTCCATTGTCATAGATTAAATGACCATTTAGGTATGGATTTATTTCTGGGCTCTCTATTCTACTCCATTGAACTATGTATCTGTTTTTATGCCAATCCCATATAGCATGATACCCCCACTTTTTTCTTATTTCTCAAAATTGTCATGCTTATTTGGGATTCTTTGTGGTTCCATATCAATTTTAGGATTATATGTTCTAGTTCTGTGAAAAATGTCATTGGTAATTTGATAGGGGTTGCCTTGAATCTGTGTATTGTCTTTGGTAGTATGGGCATTTTAACTATATTAATTCTTCCTATCCTTGAGCATGGTATGTGTTTCCATTTATTTCTATCTTTAAGTTCTCTCTTCAGTAACTTCTAATTTTCTAAGTACAGACCCTTTACTTCCTTGGTTAAATGTATTCCTAAGTATTTTATTGGGTTTGAAGCAATTGTAAATGGGTTTGTTTTCTTAATTACTCGTTCTGATAGTTTATTATTGGTGTATACAAATGCAACTGATTTCTGAATATTAACTTTGTATCTGACTACTTTACTAAATTCATTTATCATTATAGTAGTTCTTTGGTGGAATCTTTGGGTTTCTCTATATGTAGTATTATGTCATCTGCATATAATGACAATTTTACTTCCTTCTTTCCTATTTGGATGCCTTTTATTATTTTTTTTTCTCGTCTGATTGCTGTGGCTAGAACTTCCAGAACTATGTTGAATAAAAGTTGTGAAAGTGGGCAACCTTGTCTTGTTCCTGATCTTAAGAGGAATGCTTTTAGCTTTTACCCATTGAGAATGATGTTATCTCTGGGTTTATCATATATGGCCTTTATTATGTTGAGATATTTGATTTTTTTTGCATCTTGCTTTATTTCTTTACTAGTTTCAGGTGTACAAAACAATGTAATAGACATTTACACACCTCACAAAGTGATAACCACCACCACCACCCCCAGTCTACTATCCCTCTGACATCACATATAGCTGTTACAATTCCATTGGCCATATTTCTTTATTTTTTTCTGGGAAGCTCTTTTTTCCTTCCTCAATTTCAAATGACAACCATGCTGTGTAGAGCATTCTTGGTTGTAGGTCTTTGTTTTTCATCACTTTGAATATTTCCTGGCACTCCCTTCTGGCCTGCAAAGTTTCTGTAGGAAAGACAGCTGCCTTGTAAGTAACCAATAGCTGTCTTTCTCTTGCTGCATTTAGGATTCTCTTTGTCTTTAACCTTTGCCATTTTAACTATGATGTGTCTTGATGTGGATCTATTTGGGCTCCTCATGTTTGTAGCTCTCTGCACTTTCTGGGCTTGTATGCCATTTTCCTTCACCTGGTTAGGGAAGTTTTTGGTCATTAGTTCTTCAAATATGTTCTCGGTCTCTTGCTCCCTCTCTTCTCCTGGTATTCCTATGGTGTTGCTTCTCCACTAGATGTTGTCCCACAGATCTCTTAAACTATTTTCATCATTTTTATTCTTTGTTTTTGTTGTTGTTCTGATTAAATAAATTCAACAACTTTGTCTTCTAAATCACTGATTTGATCCTTTGCTTCATCTAATATGTTGGTGATTCCCTCTAGTGTATTCTTCAATTTCAGTTTTTATATTCTTTATTTCTGACTGGTTATTTTTCAAGGTTTCTATACCCTTCTTTATTCTTGCTATCTCTGTTGAAATTCTCACTAAGTTCCTTCATCCCTCTTATTAGTATTTTAAACTCTGTATCTGATAGGTTGACTGCCTCTGTTTCATGTAGTTCCATTTATGGCAGTTCCTTCTGTTGTTTTATTTGGGACATGCTTCTTTGTTTCCTCATTCTGGCTGTTGCTCTGTGTTTACTTCTATGTATTAGGTAGAACACTTATGCCTCTCAGTCTTTACGGGGTGACCTTATGTAGTATGTGTCCTTTGTAGTCAAATTGTTCAGTCTCCCTAATCTATGCATCTGTTCCAGAGGTATCCCTTGTGTTGTGAGTGTTTCTTCTTGCAATTAAGCCTTTATTGCTTTTGGCTTACCAGTGGGTGGAATTGACTCCCGGGCTGAGTAGCTATAAGGATTGGTAATGCCCTCAGTGTATGTGCTGCTGTATGAGGGCTGACCTCCTCAGGAGAGGCTTCACCCCTGTGGGCTTTTGTGTCTGTTGAGGATTCGCTTTGAGTGTGCCACTTGTAAGTCAAACTAGGTAGTGCTCTGGTTTGGTCTGAAACTGGCCTCAAGGTGTGTTGATTCTTGTCCCTCTTGAGTGGGGCTCTCATGTATGGTAATTTCAGAACAAAAAAACCCAACAAGCACAACAACAACAACAACAAAATACACTCACACATAAAAAGAACAAACAACAAACATTAACACAAATGAAAATAGAAAAACAAAAACAAAGAAGAAATCATAAAGAAAGGAGAAGATAAACAAAAAAGAAAAAAGAGAAAGGGGAAAAAAAGAAGGAAAAAATATACATCTAACAATAATAATAAAATAAAATAACAGTACAGGTCTTGACTTAACATCCATTAGCTATCTCCGGGTTGTCTTCTTCTGTAGAGAATCTCCTCTGTGTCTTGTGGAGGTGGGGCCAGCCAGCAGGTGTCCAGGGTGCCCCTGGCAGTACAGCTCTAGGTCTGCTGGGCTATGGGGTGTGGTGGGTAGTTTTTACAAAGTCAGTGCAATTTGTGCTCTCAGCCAACACAAACACACACTGAGAACACCACAGCCAGCCACCATGAGGTGGGCTTCTTCTCTGTGAGCAGGTTGCCTGTGAGCAGGGTCTTAGGGCACCTCTTCTGTGGAGAGTTGTGGAGGGCAAAAGATTTCTGAGTTTCTGAAAACCCAAAGCTGCATCTGCAGCCTGCTGCTAAACCTATGTGTGTCTCAGTGGCTCTAGTTGCCCTGCCAGGATCTGCCCAGAAAAGGTGGGGGCTGGGTAGGCTGGTGCCTTTGTGGCTTCCACCAGCCCAGCACTGTCACCAGCTTTTTCCTCATGCATCAGTAGTAAAACCGACTTTCCCAGTTCTCCGGGGCTACTGTTCTGTTCTGTGTTCTGACACGGCTCCCTTTTCTTTTAGAGCCTGCTTGTAACTCTGTGAGTGTGGAGGTAGGGATAGCTCTGGGAGGGTGGTGGGAAGGCGGCCAGGCTTTCTGTCCTTTCTGTTTTCTGTCTGCCCATGAGGGCTTAAGCCACAGTTCCCAGCTGAGATCCCTGCCTCACACGCTGGGTGTTGTGGTCCTATACACATATGCTGATCCCTCAGGCAGGACTGTGGGGCACAGGGAGAGAGCCCACAACCTGGTTTCTTCCCTGTCCCATGGCTGTGGGGTGCAATCTCCTTACTTCTCCCTTCCCTCCTCCCCCGCTGGCCCGATTTGCCCACCTTCAGGTAGTTTGTTGTGCGGTTCACTTAGCTATTTCTGTGTAATGAGCAGAGAATCCTTTGTTGAATTATAGGTGTTCAGTTTGTGGTAACTTACAGGGGAGATTTCAAGAAGCACCCCTTATGCTGCCATTTCTCTGATGTCACCCCTAACATGCTCTTTAAATTAAAGTAGTAACACACAAAATCTCCTATACAAGTGTAAGAGATGTGTACAAATTTGGGACCAAACTCTCAAAAAGGGCAGGCCTTTTTACTAGTTTTTTCACTGATGTGTATACTGTGTCTAGAACAGTTCGTTGCACATAATAGTGGTATTTAATAGATACATGTAGAATAAAAAAATTAAATGTTTCAAACAATAAATAAGAAATGAAATAAACTTCTATATTTTCTAATAATGCTTAATGTTTTATCTGTGAATGTTTTAAATAGTTTGTTGGTGTGACTGTTTAGAACCTTAAAGTAACTATTACTATATAAAGGTATATTATTCAGAAACTTAAATATGTTCTATTGCCTCAAAGTTTCTAAAGATTTATAACTCAGTGAAGAAGGTTCAATAGTCAAATAAACTACCTCCAAAATGGAGAAATAAAATTTTGGAAACAAGTTTTGAATTCAATATTTATTTATTTATCCTTAAAAACTTGAGCCTAAAACTTTTTTTATTATTTTTATTTTTTAACTACACTTGACATTCGATATTATTTTTTAATTGTTTCAGGCATACAGCATAGTGGTTAGACATTTATATGATTTATGAAGTGATCCTCCAATTAGTCTAGTGCCCACCTGACAGCATACATAGTTATTACTGTATCACTGACCATATTCCCTATACTGTACTTTACATCCCCATGACTAGTTTGTAACTATCAATTTGTACTTTTAAATTTCTTCATCTTTTTAACCCATTGTTCCAACCTTCCTCCCATCTGGCAACCATCACTTTACTCTCTATACCTATGATTCTATTTCTATTTTATTTGTTCATTTATTTTGTTCTTTAGATTCCACATATAAGTGAGATCATATGGTATCTGTCTTTCTCTGTCTGATTATGTCATTTAGCATAATACTCTCTAGGTCCATCCATGTTGGTGCAAATGATAAGATTTCATTCTTTTTATGACTGAGTAATATTCCATTGTATGCATGTATGTATATGCCATTTATTATATACTATATGTTACATATTATATACTATATACTATATATGACATCGCATATCATGTCATGTTATATGTTTCATATTATATATTATATGTTACATATTACATGTTATATATTATATATTATATATACAGAGGGTGCCAAAAAAGGTATACACATTTTAAGAAAGGAAAAACTGTATTAAAATTATAATACTCAATATACCAATAACAAAAGATGAATGCAAGTCATGTGCATATGTTTTTTTGGCACCCCTGGTACATATAATATATAACATATAACATATAACATATTATATATAATATATAATATAAAATATATAAAAATATATAGCAAATGTATAATATATATACCAATTCTTTTTGTATTTGTACTTTTATTTTTGTATTAGTTTTTAAAGATTTTAAATAACATAGAGCTAACATACAATATTAATTTCAGGTGTATACCATAGTTATTCAACATTTATCATTTATATATCAAAAGAAGTGATCATTGTTAAGTACAGCAACCATCTGACACCATACCACAGTTTCACAATATTATTGACTATACACCTGTGTTGTATATTATAATCCCTAAGGTTTATTTGTTTTATACCTGGAAATTTGAGCCTCTCATTCCCCTTTACCTTTTTCTCCCCTTTTCAATTTTTCATTTACAATGGACATCAGTATTATTTTATATTAATTTCAACTGTACAGCGAAGTGGTTAGATTTTTATGTGACTTAAGAAGTGATCCCCTTGATTAGTCTGGTACTAATAACTAATAACACCTGGCATTATACATAGTGACTATATTCTCTATGCTTTTCTTTACATCCCCATGTATTTTGTAACTACCAATTTGTACATTTTAATCCTTTTACATTTTCCTTCATGCCCCAATCCCCTCCCATCTATCACCCCGTTAAATCCAGTACCCATACAATACCATATATAGTAATTATAATACTATTGGATATATTTCTATACTATACCCTACATCCCCATGACTACTGTGTAACAACCTATTTGTACTTCTTAATCCCTTCCCCTTTTTCATCCACCCTTAACCTCCCTCCCATCTGGCAACTATCAAAATGTCTTCTGTATCTATGAGTTTGATTTTGTTTTGTTTGTTTGTTTATTTTGGTCTTTAGATTTCATTCATAGGTGAAATCATATGACATTTGTTATTCTCTATCTGATTTACTACATCCAGAACAATTCCCTCTAGGTTGATTCATGTTGTTGCAGATGACAAAATTTCATTCTTTTTTATGACTGAGGAATATTCCACAGTATATTGGAAGAGGTGCCTCACATCTTCTTTATCCATTCAGGGACACCCAGGTTGCCTTCATTTCTTGGCTATTGAAAATAATGCTACAATGAACATATGGATGTACGCATCCCCCTCAAAATAGTGTTTTGGGTTCCTTCAGTTAAATACCCAGAAGTGGAATTGCTTTGCTATGTCCTTCTTTGTGTCCTGTTATAGCCTTTATTTTAAAATCTATTTTGCCTGGTATAAGTATTGCTACCCAGTTTTTTCTTTTAGTTTTTAGTTTATTTGTTTGTTTTTGGCGTTTGCATTTGGATGAACTATCTTTGGCCATCTCTTTACTTTCAGTTTGTGTGTGTCTTTTGATCTGAAGTGAGTATTGTAGGCAACATATATAAGGATTTTTATTTTATCCACTTACCCATCCTGTATTTTGATTAGAACATTTAATCTAACATGTGACTTTAAAGTGATTATTGATAGATATGTAGTTATTGCTGTTGTATTATTCATATTTACATCTCACCCTCCCCCCCACCCCTTGTTTTCTGGCCTAAAGCATTCCTTCTAAAATTCCTTGTAGTACTGTTTTGGTGGTGATGAACTCATTTGACTTTTGCTTGCCTGCGAAGCTCTTTATCTGTCCTTCAATTCTAAATGACAGATTTGCTGAATAGAGTAATCTTGGTTTTAAGCCCTTGTTTTTCATCACTGAATGTTTTGTGCCAACCCCTTCTGGCCTGCAAAGTTTCTATTGAAAAATCAGCTGATTGTCTTATGAGAGCTCCCTTGTAGGTAACTAATGGCTTTTCTCTTGCTGCTTTTAAGATTTTTTAATGACAAAGGTCTTTCTCATTAACCTTTGGCATTTTAATTATGATGTGTCTTGGTGTGGGCCTCTTTGGGCTCATCTTTTTTGTGACTCATTGTACCTCCTGGGCTTGAATATCCATTTCCTTCGCCAGGCTAGGGAAGTTTTCCATCATTATATCTTCAATTAGGTTTTCAATTCCTTGCTCTCTTCCTTCTCCTTCTTATACCCCTATGATGTGAATATTGATATGGTTGATGTTGTCCCAGAGGCCCCTTAAACTATCCACTGTCCTCATTTTTTTAGATTCTCTCTCTCTCTCTCTCTCTCTCTCTCTCTCTCTCTCTCTCTCTCTCTCTCTGTTGTGATTGCATGTTTTCTGCTACCTTATCTTCTAAATTGTTGATTTGATCCTCTTCTTCATCTAATCCAGCGGTTCTCAACCTGTGGGTCGCGACCCGTTTGGGGTTTGAACGACCCTTTCACAGGGGTCGCCTAAGACCATCAGAAAACAAAAAAATATTTACATTACGATTCATAACAGTAGCAAAATTACAGTTATAGAGTAGCAGCCAAAATAATTTTATGGTTGGGGGTCACCACAACATGAGGAACTGTATTAAGGGGTCGCGGCATTAGGAAGGTTGAGAACTGCTGATCTAATCTGTTAATGTTCTCTAATGTGGTCTTCATTTCAGTTATTGTATTATTTATCTGTGATTGGTTCTTTTGTATGTTTTCTATCTCCACTTTTATGTTACCTGTCTCTTTGTTGAAGTTCTCCCTGAGATCATTGAGCATCCTTATAACCAATGTGTTAAACTCTGCATCTGATAGATTGCTTATCTCCATTTTGTTTAGGTCCATTTCTGGAGCTTTGTTCTGTTATCTTATTTTTCTCCTCATTTTGGCTGCATCCCTCCTGTGTTTGTTTCTATGTATTAGGTAGAGCTATTATGTCTCTTGGTCTTTGTAAAGTGTGCTTATGTAGTAGGTGTCCTGTGGGGCCCAGTGAGGCAGTCTCCCTGGTCACCAAAACCTCATGCTCCAGGTGTGTCCCTTGTGTCAGTTGTGTGTGTCCCCTTGTTATAGTTGAGCCTTGGTGGCTGTTTGCATGTCAATGGGAGGGATTGACTCTTGGGCTGCTTGGTTGTAAGGACTGGCCATGACAACAGTGGAGAAGTTGTGGTGCAGGGTCTGAACCTACAGAGCAGGATTCACTTTAGCAGGTCTCTGGTGCCTCCTCAGTCTGCCCTTTGGGTGTGTCATTCTTGGAGGCAGCAGAGTGATGCTCCATCTCTGCCCATAGTTTGCCACTTGTGTGCCAGCCTTGGGGCCTCCTGGGAGGGGACCTACTATAAGCCAAATTCAGCTGCAGCCTGTACCCTGCCCTTGGCCACCTGGCATGGGCCATCCACAAAGCAATATGCTGCCCATGCATTGCTTGGAGGTGCCTCGAAAGGCCAAGCAACAAACCAAGACTGGCTGTTGCTAGTTAGGACTTAGAGCTGCTCAGCCAAAGGTACAGGACACACCAAAGCCAGATGCTGCTTGTTTGGGTTTGTGAACCTTTTTGAGATTTTAGGAAAGTTTGCAGTATGAGCCAAGGCAGATGGTTTACATGGAAAAGTCACTGGAAGCAGCTTGGGCGTGCCAGAAAGAGGGGTCGGGCATGGTCTCAAAATCGCAAGGGCAGGGCCAGGTCAGTGGAGACTCAAATATGGTGGCTGCCTGCATCTGCATGCCACAAAGGGCAAGGGCTCAACAAAGAAACAATGGCTTCCATAAGCCCCTCCTTCCCAGAGAAAACTGGCCCTTCAGCCCTTGCCCTGCAGCCAGACAACTCAGCTCCTCCCTATATGTCCCTGGTGACTTACGAGCTGCTGCCTGAGTGCTGGAGCTCAGAGTGAGTGAGTTTGTCAGTGAGTAATTCCATGTGTGGGCACTTTAAGAGGAGCACTGGGAATGCAGCCACTCTGGTCTCACTCAGCCACAATCTCTGCTGGTTTTCACAACTAGAAGTTATGGGGACTTCTCTTTCCCTGGCACTGAAACCCTGGGCTGGGGATCCTGGTGGGAAAACTGGGACCCCTTGCTCCTCCGGTTGGGACCTCTGCAGCCATGATATCCCTCCCAATTTTGAATGGTCACATGTGGGTATGGGATAAGCTCCCTCCTCATCTTCAGCCCTCCTACCAGTCTTAAGGTGCCTTCTTCTATGTGTCCTTATTTGTAGGGCTTCAGTTCAGCTAGACTTCAGGTGATTCTCAATGATGGTGGGTCTGTCGTTTAGTTGTAATTATGATGTGGTTGTAAGAGGAAGTAAGCACAGCATGTACCTATTCTGCCATCTTGTTTCTTTATTTTTAATATAAAAGGTTTGACAAAAAATGTAAAATATGCAAAAATAAAAGAGAAAAACAAAAATCACTTTTAATCTCACTACCTAAACACAGCAACTGATAGAATTTTAGTGTACATCTTTTTCTTTATGTTTTTATGATTTATTTTTTGTTAAATTTATTGGGATGGCATTGGTTAATAATAACATATGTTTTGAGTGTATATCTTTGTAATACAATATATGTATGTTCTATCACATGCCCACTACCTGGAATCTAGTCTCTTTCTGTCAACATATGTTTTACCCTGTTTACTCTCTTCATCCTAACCCCCACCCCCACTTCTTATCCTCTGGTAACCACCATTTTGTAGTCTAAATTAGTCACTGATATGTATGTTTTAGTGATATATCATTGTAAATATATAACATTGAAGAAAGTCAATATAATATGATACTGGATAAGCAGTTTTTATGAGAAAAAACTGGGAAAACTTTTTTTGTGTCTTGTTTATGTATTTACTATAGTTTAAACTGTTTTCTCTATAAGAACCATAGAGATTCAATCTCCCTATAATACTAGTTTATAGGAGTCTTCTGCAGTAACACTCAGAGGTTAACATTTCCAAAGAAAATGTTTGCAATTTATATTCAAAAAAATTAAGAATCTCTATGTTACTGAGTTTGGTGTTACTCAAAATACATTCATTTGATGTTGATTTTCAATTTGAAAATGTATAAATGTATTTAAACTTATATTTAACATATGTTAATAAAAATAAGTATAATGTATTACACATATTTATTTTTATTACCTATTAATATTTTAATATTTTATTTACATTTATAGTCACAATGATTATTGTGCAATCCTATAATACTTCATTCTTAAATAAGAAACATTGCACCCTAAACAGTAGGTATGTGAAAGCATCTCCTTCAAGAATCCACAATCCTAATAAAAGGTGAGACCTCAGAAAAAATACATGAGTTAAGGTGATTTTAATTATTATAAACCATATTTATTTTCCAAGTGTTCTACAATGTATCTGTATTACTTTCTGTACCTGAAAAAAATTTATTTAAGATTGAAATTCAAACAAAACTAAAATTCATGGCTATAGTAGGTAAACTGATTTTCATGACTGTACTAGGAAAGTCTGCTTTACAGTCAAATGGTTTTACAAGTGATATTTCCTTATTCATATAATTTACTCATTTATAATCCATTGAAAATATAGCAAAACTTTCTTTTTATAACTCAGGAGGTTAAATAAAAATTTAGGCACACTGGATATCTATTTCTCACATTATTATACTTAGGAAAAAGGAGAACTGTTATTAAGGCTGTTAGTTACATGATAGTAACATATTAGATAAATAACTATATAAGTTATATCAATTCATATGTTGCACCACAATCTATAAAATGTATTGTCACCTGAAATTAAAATAGTAACAACCAATTTTCACTTGGATATTGCAATCCAGACATTTAAGATGATAAATCTTTTGTTTCTCCTAAGTCATATACCTTGCTCCAATACTGATACCCCTACCTCTGCCTTACCTTATTCATCCTTTATACAGTTTTCAGAGAGATTTGTAGATTTAAGAGATTTGCAGATTTTTCTTTTAGAAATTCTTCAAAGTCACTGTCTGCATCCCTTTCAAATGCATTAGCATGAGATTTACTGCCTAATATTTATTCTGGCCTATCTCCCATATTATTCCCTGATTTAACCCTAGATACATCCTTAACCAGCATCATCTCAACAACTTATACTTTTTTCATAACTTACAACCTTAAATCTCCATCATTTAAAAAATGTTACCACTCTAATAAATATAACATTTCCTTAATTTACATATGAGTTAATGCCCCTTTTCCTTTCAAAATTCAGCCTTATGTCACATTTTCCTGAAAACATGATATAATTCCCCAAGATGTCATAGATACTTTTTCCATTTGCCTATAAATGCCTAGGCACAATTCTTACACATCTTGTTGCATTTATTCCTTTAATAATATTATAGTAAATCTTACTGTGCATTTGTTTTCTGATATCTAATATGCTGATTTACCAATAGAGTCCTCAAAATTTTTCTGTTACAGAATAGAAAAGTAAAAGTCAGAATCTTCCAAAGAATAAACTATTTAAGGCAAGGAAGAATGGTACAAAGAAATAAAAGGCGCTTTGATGAAAACAGAGCTAGGAAGATAGGGAATCATTCTGAATAAAATTAAACTATGAAAAAAACAAAAACATTGTTAATTCCCTAATCATTAACCAATGCAAAAATCCAGAGAATTGACACATTTGCAGTTGAATCATACAATGCAGCTATGCATACTAGGTCACAGTAAGAAATTAAGAAAATAGTGTGAATTATTTTATGATTAATTTCTTCTCCTTTCATGGATTCCTTAATGTATCTTTTGCTGAAGTAAATAAAACAGTTTGCTTTTAATATGCCCCATAAGGGACTACATCTCTTCTAATTAAGCTTACAGAGCTAGGTTTTCATTTAGCTAGGAGGTATAGCAGCTAAGCATGTAGCTTAACTTTTGTATAATGATATAACCAACATTTTTATCAAGTAACATTAAACTTGGAATATAAGTGTACATGTTAATTGGAACATAGATGAAGATAAAATTTTGATATTAACATAATAGTGAGGAATCCCTCTCTCTATTTTGAATATCTTTTCAAAAGTTAAGTGTTTGCAGTTGTGATAATTTAATTATGGGTGTTTTGGCTTCCTTACACAAATCATGAATGCTCTTCCAGAAAATAAGCCAACTCTATGGATGTGTGAATTCCCACACGTCCTAGAGTGCAATTAACTCTACTTCTAACCAAGCTGTGGCACCTGCAGACAATGAAGAAATCTGTTACAAGAACTATTACCATAGCATGAATATGCAAGCACGAGAATTAGTGTAATTCATTCAGCTATAGATTATCTAGACACCAGGCACAATACATTTTATTGCTGTGTGTCAGTTCACTGACAGCTTCATAAATCCTGTTCAATAAACATTAAGTGTTTGCTTTCATTGCCTAGCAAATAGAGAAGCCTAGGGAAATTTTTCTAAGATAGAGCTATGTGGTTTTGCATGCATACAACAATTGGAACAATTTTAATCTAAAGCTGGAGGTAGTCTGCACGGGTATATATTTTCAATGTTTGACGGGAATTATTTGGAACAACAAAGTTCTACCTGAATTTAAACTGCTCCGTAAGACAGAAAAGTGGTGTTATTTTTGTCTCCCTAAAATACAAGTTTGAGGTCTGGATCGTAAATACAATGCACACTTTATAACTGATAAAATAGATGAAAATAGGTAAATATTAGCGTATTTGATTAAAGATTAGCTATCAATGATTCAATTTAAGCTCAGGATGTTAAAATTGTTCCTCTGAGAATGTTTCCCCCCCCCCCCCCCCCCCAAGGCTTGAGTGGCTATTTTAAACTAATATACAAAAAATAGTTGTGAATGTATGTTCTGTCCACAGATACCTTAAATATAATTAATACTCCTCCATTAATTCCTTACAGCATTAGGAATGAATCTAGACACTACTCTCTCCAGCTGCGAAGCGGCCACACAAACACTGGCTTTCTCATGGATTTATAGTTGGTTTCTTGCACAGCTTAGTCTGCAAGTATGGGGACACTTATTGAGTCCTTTTCTTTTTGTCTTTTTTTCGGATCATGGTTTTTGTGTTACAGAATGTTTCTGTGCTTTTATTCATCCAGCATATAACCCTCTTTGTGAGTATATACAGGATAATTTAAGTCTTACTTTTCCATTTGATTCTTAGGAAAAGACTGTAAATTACAAACCTGAATGCGTGCAGGGAAATTTAATCTTCTAGTGATCCCATGGTGTTCCCTCATCAACCCTACTGTCTCTCTCCTGATTCTATTTGCAAAACAAAGCAGCGCTTTCCCAGTTTACTGATTCTCTCACTTTCAGACAAAGGCATTACCAGTCCCTAACTTGGTAGAAACTATTCTGAGAAACAAGTTGTGGGTGGGGAGAGGTGAATGGTGTTCACTGCTTCATGCTCAGAGATGATTCTCCTTCTTTCTACTTGTGTACCCCCTGGAATTATGAGGGTTAGAAGGAGAAAATTCAGATGTGTGGAAATGAGAATTTTAATGCTAGTTTGGCTGGAATGCCCCCTCTCTGAAAGCCTCATGAGAAAGTGATTGAACTGACAGACTTAGATTTTCTGAACTGATAATGTAAGGCAATTAGCACAATTAAACTAAATCAATCTAATGGACACTGATGGTCATTTCTAGTGAAACCTTGCAAACTCCCACTACAATCAGTAACTCACATTAATACATGCATGTTAAAGAATATTCTCAACCTAGGGGATGATCTTACATGTAGGAAAATGCCAATTAAGCGTTTAGGTTAAAATTTGATAGGAATATTTTAACAATAGGTGACAGTAAGGCAAACTCTATCTGTTAGGATTCTCTGGATGCAAATGAACAAAACTCGTTAATATAAGCAAAAAAATAAAGTCATAAGAAGAATATGAATAAGCTCAGGATAAAAGGTAGCAGGGCAACTCGATTCACAATGAAAATGTCTATAAGGAAGAAACAGCAGGCTGACAAAATAAAATTGTGCAGTAATCATGTTCAAAAGAAACTGAAAACTAAAGAGACTGCTTCACAGAAAATAATAAAATTTCACCAACCCTGCTGTGGAAAGTACAGTCCAATTGAACTCTGAAGCTCTAAAGGATGAGCAGATAAGAATAAAATAAAACAACCACAATAACCTTTGGGGGTCTTTGTAAAGATTCTACCATTTAGAACACAGCAATCAAGTTAGAGAATAAAAAAATTGAAAATAACCCTGGAAGGAAACACAAAATATATTAAAAATTCTGATGGAATTTAAATTTAAAAATAAAGTAAATGAAAACATTGGATTAATATGAAAGAAACTAGATGATTAAAGTAAAATAATTCACAAAGTATTACAGAAATGAGACAAAACAAAGTTTAGGAAGAAAATCTAAAAAATCACAACAAATATTTAATAATTGGGATGGCAAGGAAACATGCAGCATATTTGGAAGTTATTTGTAACAAGTGCATTGCACAAAAAGGTAATTCTCTTTTTTTTAAAGATTTTTTATTGGGGAATTGGGGGGAAGGGGAACAGACAAGTTGCTGTCTTTTTGTTCTTCAGTCTAGTTGTATAAGACGTTGCTTCACTGGCCCAAGTAGGCACCATCATTGCGCTCTTCCCGGATGAGGCAGATCAGTCACCGGCTTCTGGACGGCCGCTCATGCTGGCTGCTGGCTACACACGGTAGCCCATGGCAACCCACTGCAGCAGGGACTGCAGCCTACGCCGCCTGTGACTCATAGCAGCCCAGCTCCAGGTTGAGCTGTTGTTCAGCATCTTAGCTGTAGAGGGAAGTGTCACTGGCCCTCATATGTGGGATCCGAACCTGGGTCCTCTGGCGTCCCAAGCCAGCTCTTAACCAATGCGCCACTCAGCCAGCCCCCCCCCCCAAAAAAAAGGTAATTCTTAAATATAAAATAATTCTTAATATACATCATAAAAATAAACATTTAAAATGCACATACCAAGGCATATAATAATTAAAATGTAAAAAGTTAAAGATAAGGAGGGAGTATTAAAAGCAGCACGAGAAAAATAATTTTATGTGAAAGGGAACCCCCAAGTCTATCAGCAGAATTTTCAGCAGAAACTTTTCAGGCCAGAAGCAAGTGGCATGATATATTCAAAGTGTTGGAAGGAAAGCAAACAAACAAACAAGCAAGCAAACAACAACAACAAAAAAAACCTTCAAATCAACAGTACTCTTCCAGCAAAGCTATGATTCAGAATTAAAGGAGATAGAGAGTTTTCCAGACAAACAAAAGCTAATGGAGTTCATCACCATTAAATCAGCCTTCTTGCAAGAACTGTTAAAGGGATTTCTTTAACCTGAAAAGAAAGGGTGCTAATTAGCAACAAGAAAGCATATGAAAGAATAAATCTCACTGGAAAGGTGAATATATAGTAAAGATAGTGGATTGATGACTTATAAAGCTAGGATGAGGCTAAAAGACAAAAGTAGTAAAAACAATTATGATTATAAAAATTAGTTAAGAGATACACAAGACAAAAAGATGTAAAATGTTTAACATCAAAACCATCGAACGGGGGAGGGGCGAGCAAAAATGTTGGGCTTAAAATGAGATCAAACTTCAGTTGTTACCAACTTAAAATACACTGTTATAGATATGTCATTATATATCTATAGATAGATATGTGTTTTTCATGGTACCCACAAAGCGAAAACCTATCGCAAATACAAAAAAGATTTTTAAAAAATGGAATACAAGCATAACACTGAAGAAAATCCTCAAACTACAAAGGAAGAGAGCAAGAGAAGAATAAATAGAAGAAATATAAATCAGCCTGAAAACAGCTAACAAAACTATTGCCATTTGAAACAACATGGATGGACCTCAAGGGCATTATGTTAAGTCGAATAAGTCAGAGTAAGACAAGTACCATCTGATCTCTCTTACATGTGGGATATAAAAGAAAAAAAAAATCCTATCTCCCTATACCCTCATCGATACTTAGTATTATTATTATTTTTTTTTAAGTTGCCATTTTAAATAAACTACAAATATTGTAGAATCTCATTGTGTGATTAAAAAAATTAAGTCAAATACAAACAGGTGATATTAAGAGGGAGTTTATTAAAAGAAAGACAAAAAACAACAGCAAATGAAAAGATATTAACAAACACATAGGAACTTGAAGAAACATGATGAAATGTTTTGCTTATCAGATGGGCAAAGAGGTAAATACTTGGTTATAAGACAGTATATGATGTTATAAGTTGAAGCACATATTTTAGAGGTGATTTGAAGATATCTGTAACAATAAAAAAACATATTTGATTTGACTAATCATTTCTACTCCGAAAAGTTTATTCTAAATATGTTTGCAAAGTAAATGTAGTTTCAAAATATGTTTATTGTTAATTTGATTTTAACAGGAAAACAGCAGAAACAAACTAAAACTGTAACCATACAATGCTGAATAATTATAACACATCCATTCATGATTTTGTACATGTATGGTTATTATTGAAAACTGAATTTGAAAGTTTTTATGCTCTTCTGGATATATTTTCTTTCTTAAAAAATTAATTTACAGTAGTCCCCTATTATATGCTGGGATACATTTCAACATCTACATTTGATGCCTGAAACCAAGTACAGTACCAAACCCCATATATACTGTTTTTTTCTATATATACATGCCTATGATAAAGTTTAATCTATAAATTAAGCACACTAAGAGATTAACAATAAGTAATAATAAAATTCATAACATACTGAATTAAAGTTATGTGAAAGCGGTCTCTATCTCTCAAAATATCTTATTTTCACTTAAAGGAAGCTTTACAGCTTCTTTATGGCATGTCTGAATCGACAGCATCACTACTTTTCCACTTCTGGGCCATTATTAAGTAAAATAGGGCTACTTGAACACAAGCACTGCGATACTGCCACAGTTGATCTGATAACTGATGTGGCTATTAAGTGACTAACAGGCAAGTAGAATATACAGTGTGGATATGCTAGAAAAAAGGATGATTCATGTCCCAGGTGGGGATGGTGTGAGATTTCATCATGATACTCAGAACGATGTGCAATTTAAAATATATGAGCTGTTTATTTCTGGAATTTTCCATGTAGTATTTTCTGACTGCCATTGATGTGGGTAACTGAAACCTTGGAAAATGAAACTGCAGATACTGCATTATAAAATTCAGTGAAAAATAATGTTTCATATTCTCAATAATTTTTTTAAATATATAAAATACATATCTAGTTTATATAAGTATATATCTATTTTAATATAAGTATATATGTAACACAGTAAGGTAAAAACCTAAAACAAATAGATAAATGGCTGGAAGGCATACATAAAAAAGGAAAAAAAATACAAGTTTTCCCTATAAAAGAGTTAAAATAGTAATACAGCTATCAAGCTTAGGAAAAGGAAACAGGGAGGGAGTCAGGATCTTTCAAAAGCACTAAATTCTCATTTTTATATTATGGAGTCAATAGATATTGTCCATAGACATTATATAGAGTTTTAGAGTTTAAACATCAGATGAAATAGAACTAGATATATTTGAAAGTAATTGCCTTGGGGAAACGGCCTTGGAAGTGAGGAGGTGTGCATTATGAGCCTGTTTCTCTGAATCACAAGCTCTTGGGTATATATTACTTAGATATTATTTTTAATAAAAATAAAACAATTGTCTCATGCCATAAGAAGGCTGCCTGACTCATTTCTTTCTAAGGCTAGTTACGTCTTTTCTATATTTGTGTCCTTCCTGTTATCTAGCGGCGTCTTGACCATTGTCTTGGAGATATTTGTTTGCATTTCTTAGTGCAACATGGGGGAAAAGAATATGTTTTCGTGTGTGTGTGTGTGTGTGTGTGTGTGTGTGTGTGTGTGTGTGTGTGTGTTTGTGTGTGTGTGTGTAAAAATATTTCTAGAAGAAAATAAAAAAGAAACGATTGTTAAAAGACAATAGAATAACATTTTATCTTAAAATACGAATTTTTTTAGTAATTTGGTATCGTATGCCTCTAATGTTATGCATTAGCTTTTTATTTGGTATATCATCTTTGAACAACTACTATGTAAATATTAAAACTGTTAATTTTAAACTCAATCATTTTTCTGAAACCTTATAGTAGCTTTATAAAGGGAAAGGAAAAATATAGGTTTTTCCAGTCTAGTTTGTTCTTGAATCACACAACATAACCTCAAGCATAAAGTGTAAATAAGTGTGAGTATATTTCAAATATGCAATTTAAGAATAAAGTAACAGGGAAATGGATATGGATATCATGGAAATGGGGATATGTGGCAATTTTCCTTTACTTCAAGCTCTGAGTTTGTTAGCAGAGAGAAAATCCATTAGCAAAATATAAAGCATGATGCTCCCTACTTCATTTGACAGATGAAGAAAGTGCTTATCAAGAATACACAGACATTCAATATTTCACTCCCAGTACTTTCATATGCAGTGCCTATTCCTTAATTAAACCAAGTATCTTTCTTAACAAATCTTATTCGAAACTTCATAGAATTTCAAAGCATCAATCAGTAAAACACATTATTTACATTTGCCTCTAAGTCTTTACGGAGACCTACAAAACAAAAAGAGTTTCAAACATTGCTGTGAGCCAGGGAGGTGAAGTTTCTGATAAAATTACCTGTGAAATTATGTGAAACACAAAATGACTTTCAGTAATAAGTAGACGTTCTGATCTATTACTGTGTTTATAAGATATATTGTGGCATTGCATACTTTCTACAGTATCAATATGTAAATCCTCATATTGTTTCATATTTCATGTACCTAATCTTCATAATACTTATGTATAGTGATAAATTATGTATATAATGTCTTTAATTGCTTATATTTCAGGTGATCATAGTTTGTGTCCTCTACACACTATAGGAAATAGTGCATATTTCTGTTAGTGAAGACTTATTTTATCTGACCCATATGATGTTTTGAATTGCTAATATATATATATATATTATATATATATATATATATATATATATATATATATATATATATATCTCCTATATAAATATATATATATATATCTCCTATATAAATATATATATATATATATATATATATATATATATATATATATCTCCTATATAAATATATATAGGAGATATTTGATATATATAAGGATGCATGTATAATGTATGCAGAAAGAATGAAACAAAGTTATATAAGAAACAATCCTGAACCACAGCCAAAAAAGAAAAGAAAAAACAAAACAAAACTGAAATACGTGCTATGGTGCACTGTCAGAATTCCTCCTTCAGAATACAGGCATTCACTCCCCAGCTGACTGCTCACTGCCAGGTCTCTCCCCAGCAATACCTGGGGAAATGACTAATCAATTTGCAGCATAGATGTCCAGTCCCCTTGCTTCATTTCAGGATGACTCTAAATGTAGTCAGCGGAAGTTGTTGATATACACATGCATACATTTTGTTTCTACATTGGTTCCACACCTGACAATAAATTAGTACAATTTTGATTTTAAACAGCTAAAATATTTTTAAAGAAACTATATATTTTTTAAATTTACTGAAGTATTTATCATTTCTGATGGTCTTCATTCCTTTCTGTAGGTTTTGATTTCTATCAGGAGTTATCTTCCTTTCATTAAACTTGCTTTCAATGCAGTCAATTTTTTTTCAGAACTTTTCTCTAAAAATGTCTGTTTTGGGTTTCATCTTGTTATAATTATTGCAAATTAATAGAAGTGTAGTAAATTACAAATGTTTAAAATGCATGATTTATCCAAATGTGACCAATATAGGCATGTGAAACCATCACCACTATCAATATAGTGTGAACATTTCCATCAACCCTAGAAGTTTCCTTTTGCCATTTTTCAATCCCTTCATGGTTCTAACATAGTCTCTAAATTAATTATCACTACAGTTTAGGTCACATTTTCTAAAATTTTATATCAATAGAATTATACATATGTACTATTGTTTGCTTGGCTACTTTTACTTAGCACAAAGGTTTTTAGATGTATTCATACAGTGAGTGTATCAGTTTGTTCCTTTTTATTGATGAGTAGTATTCCATTATATAGATATTCCACAGATTTTAACCCATACAGCTGTTAATTAGTTAATGACTTTTTGAGTTGTTCCAGTTTTTTGGCTTTTATACATAATCAACGGGGTGTGTGTGTGTGTGTGTGTGTGTGTGTGTGTGTGTGTGTGTGTGCGTGTGTGAGTGTGTGCACGTGTGTGTGTTTGTTTAGAGTTCTAGGTATACAGGTTTTCCTCCAGTACTTTACAGATGCTAAGCCAGTACCTTTTGGCTTTTATTTTTTCATGATGAGAATTCAGCCATTATTCTTATTTTGTTCTCTTGATTTTAGTGAAGTTCAAGCAGATCAGTGGCTGTGTGTGCATTGCAGAATTTAGTCAAAGACTCATGGGAACCCCTATGCAGATTCCTGAAGTCCTTCCCCTGTAGAGCTTGCTCTTCTCTAACGCTTGGCCTCACCAGTGCAGGTATCCCAGTATTTGTGAATTCTGAGTTCTGTCCTTTCAGCATAGTGACACTGCTGTGCCCTACATGTATCCTCCTCCCGTTTCCAGGGCCTGGTAAACACATTTGGGTGAAAAGCAGGACAATCATGGGCCTCATTTTTTTGTTTGTTTGTTTCATTGATTAAGGGATTACAGCCCTGACTCCTTATTATTCAATGTCTGAAAACCTTGTTTCATATATTTGTCCATTTAGTTTTTTTATGGAGGGAGGGCTGGAGGCCTAGTCTAATCTCATGTAGGGTAGTGGAAATCTATCTTATTCAATTTTAAATGTATATGTCTCTGACTACTAATGAGGTTGAATATATTTTCTTATAAAGGTGTTCACATAAATATTTTACATAAAATGGGAGATATAATATACACTATGGTGGCTATAGCAAATAATATTGTATATTTGAAAGTTGCTAACAGAGCACATTTAAAAAGTTTTCATCCAAAGAAATGTTTCCTGTTGTCTGTTGTGTAATACATGCTATTTTTCTTTTCCTTGGTTATGTTCTGTCTCTTCAAATTATTTAAGGCTCTTTGTACATTTGTATAAAAATCCTTTATATATATATATATATATATATATATATATATATATATATATATATATATATATATTTACAAATACTTAAACTTTGGGTGTCTTTTTACTCTATTTATTTTTTGGTAAACAGAACGTTTACTTTTAATTCACTTAAATCTATCTTTAAATTGTATTCAGAATCTGAGTATTAATACTGCTCACCAGTAGCATTGCTACCACCCTGGTTTAAGCTATCTGTATTATTCAAATACCACTATAGCTGTTTTTCTTGCTTCCATGTTTGACCCTATATTTAGAAGGTCCATCTCTCTTGACTTGCCAGGGTCTATCTTGGTTGCTTATTATTAATTTTAAGTACTATCATTTTTACTCTTAAAATTGCCCTTGTTTGGATAATAAGTCAAATGCTCACTCTATGCATGAAAGATTCTCTGAGGAGCAGCCAGAGTGGCATTTTAATTGTTGCTAGTATATAAAAATAGAACTGATTTTCGGACATCAGTCTTATGTTTTACAAATTTGCTGTGCTATCTTAGTGTCTGTAGATCCTTTGAGGCTTTCTATCTAGACAATCATAGCACTTGTAAACAATGGAAGTTAAATTCCTGTTTGTCTGTCTACCCACCCACTCCTTATCTGTGATCTATTATTGCTATTCTCTGCTTAGCTATTATCAACTACTAAATAGAGGTTTTCTTCACCTGGCAATTAACACTGTTTAATTAAGGTGCTCTTGTATTGCATCCAAAAGTCTCTAAAATTTAAAAGCTAAGAAAAGGGATTAAAAATGACATATCTTGGGTCATATTTTTGAACTGTTTGGCCAAGTGATCAAGGTTCTGTTACTATGTCCTTATCAGAATTGTGTAATTGGAATAGAAAAAGTAGTTGCTAATGCAAGTTAAAGAACAGCCTACTCTATGTAAACTTCACTGTCTTGGTCACATGTATTTGTAGAGTTTTGCAAAGTTAAGGTACCAAGAAAGTTATGGGTTTTGATAACTATAACAAAGTTGCCTCTTAAATAATGACATTTAAACTAAATTTGCAGACTGTAGTAATCACATAACACAGTTCATGTTATAGACTTAAGTCAGGATGCTTGAGATAAAAGAGGAATTCCTAATGTAGAATACATTTATATTCCCTCTACTGTGCCCTCTCACCATCAATTTATTGATTTTAAGTATTGAAGATACCTTTCTTTAAAAAAAAAATGGCAATCCCATCATCATATTGAAATTTCACCATCATATTGAAATCTATTGGCGTTTGAGCAATATAAGCAAGCTGTGAAATGGTACAAGGGAATAATAATTGCAGAAGAATATCTATTAAAATAATTGAGAATGTATTGTTTTCTACATGCATTACTTTAGTGGTATACAGTACTTTGGTTTTACTTTCCCATTTCAATCACAAGTCTGGTTAATAAGAAAGAGCTGCAATTACATAGTTATAACTATAGTTCACTTTTGAACACCAGGCGGAAATGATTTATTTTATATATCACCTGTGCAGCTTACTTTAGTTATATTACAAAACAGACACATGTTTTTAACATAAAAATCAGAACAAGGAACATGAGATTTATGTGCTTCCAAGTTAGAGGCACTTGTATTTTAAAAATTCAATTGTTCCAAATAGGTTCTCTTGATGAATAAGCTTTTTTTTTTTTTCCCCCGGACTTAAAATGTGTAAGATATGCATGATGGTGTACTGGTATACCATTTAAAGTGTAGGAATGCTTTTTTAAATTTTTTTTCCCAATTCTTGCCTTGTCCTTTTGGCTAATGCAGTTGATCCTCACCTGTCTCCACCCCATGTTGAAACTGAGCTGTAAGCTTCCCTGATACTTACTGCCAACACTTTATTTTTTAAAGAGAAAACATGCAGTTTCTTGTTGGGAAATATTGCTGGATTTGGGGAGAAACAAAGTAAGAAAATTTATTTTTAGGTCTGGAATAAATCATAATCTCTGATTTTTTTTTATGATGTAAGTTGGTTTAAAATGTTTATTCTTATCCAAATAAGTGGGACAGTTCTTTGGATGACCCAAATTAAAAATAAATTATGGTTGATTTCACTTAACTCAAAGCAAGAAATATATTTAAACACCTATTTGTTTACCCTACAGTGCAAAGGGCACAAAGATGTGTAAAAGAGTTTATTGCTTATAATCATCCAAATGAATCAAATTGCACTTAAAAGAAATACTGCCACATTTACTACAGTTTACCACAAAAAGGGCTATCGCGTAGAAAGCAATTGTATATCATGTCTGTTCTTACTCTATTCTGCAGGGACATAACTCCAGCTTTCTTCTCAGAAACATACACTAAAGAACCATATACAGTGACTAGAAACTAACACATGAAGTAAAAACTTTTTTGAAATTCTTAGTAAATAATATTTGTTCTTAATCATAACCGTGGGCATGGGTCTTTCAATGTTGTTTAATGTTTAGCCTACACAATAATAACCCTATCACCATTGTATACAGAGAAAAACACTCTTAAGTTCATCTAAGTTTGGTACCTGTTTAAATTGTAACGTCTGTGTGCTCCACACTAAGAACTTGAGTGGAGCAAGCCAGAGAGAGTACATACAGGGGGTGCCAAAAAAAAATGTATACACATGACTTTTATTCATCTTTTGTTATTGGTATATATTATTACAATTTTAATACAGTTATTTTCACTTCTTAAAAATGTGTGTACATTTTTTTGGCACCCTCTGTAAAAGTGCATTAATAAAATCCTTGAAAAAGGGAAGAAAGTGATAAAAGGAAAAGTCTGGACAGGGATTATAAGTAAAGTAAACATTATCTGTTAAAATAGAAGCTCAGTCCTTATCAAGAGGGAACTAATATTATGGATATCTAATCCTTTTCTCATATCAATTCTATGCATCTTTATATCACAAAAGATAAAACTGATGAGTGGAGTAGTTGAGTAAATTCCCATGCTTATATAGGTAACAAATTATAACAGAAAGAAAGAAGAAAACAAAACAAAACAAAACAGCAAAATTAACTTGGCTCTAAAGTCTATAGTATTTCCCCTACATCATGCTAAATCTTTCAATAATGAAAGCTGAGGAAACCACAAATATTAAAATGTAGTCAAGAACTTACTTTAGAGTTTGTATAGTTTGAGAGAGTCTAAAGTACATAAAAGTCCTGTATTACTCTAGTCATGATATGAAAAGAATAAATAAAATAATATAATTTTTAAAAGAAGCAGAATTCAACCGATTAAATTAAGGAATGAACTGAAAGATGTCTTGCTATTTTAAGCTTTGATTATATAATCCAATTTTTATTACCAGAAGAGAGAGAATTTTTACTTAATTTAACATTACTTAACACTTCATTTATTTGATACTCTCTTCCAAGTACAGGTGACTGAAAATGACAAAGTGGTAACTAAAAAGGATGTTTAGAAAATGTTGAGAGAAAATGTGCTTTTTTCTCTTTTTCCTTGATTTCCTCAAAGAGTATGACACAGTGACAATTGCCAATGACTTCATTATTAGGGTTAATGTTCAGTCCTTCACTATTAAGTGGGATACTTCTCACCAATATAAAGGAGTGTCTTCATAATATGTGCAATAGTATAGATAAATCTCAAAAACATGGTAAAAAACAAAAGAAGCCAGAGATATTCCATTTTTATGAAACTGACTATTCTTTGTCTTTACAGAAATTAATCTTGCAAAGACATTTTGGCAAAATGTCCACTTTTTATTAATTCAAAATTTTTATATAATTTTATTTACAAAACAGATAATGTATTCACTTATTGATTTATTTTGTAAATATTTATTAAGGTACTATGCTATGTGTTAAAATTAATTTGAATATGGAAAGTTCCCTGATCTTATGCTCATAAGTCTTTTGATAGACACAGATAAAATTAGTAATTATAGTGAAATAAAAATAGTAGATAATTGACAACATGAGTATATATTGCCAACAGTAGAAATAAACATAGAATACTATGGTTGAAAAACAGCTAATAAAGACACGAGTGGAGGATTGTAAGGACTTCCGAAGTATAAAAGAGAAAACTAAACTCTAGGATTTTGTATCTTGTTAATCACAGTAACTAGTACAGGACATTGAAATGTTCAATCAACTTAATTTTCGATAAGAAAATATGTAGGAGGAGAGTATTATCAGCTTAACAATTCCAAACAAAAAGGTAAGAACAAAAGAGGTATAGTTTACTATGTATTCAGTATAGTGATGAGATCAGTTCTCAGAATTCACATAGAAAACTAATACGACTATTAGAGGCACTCTCCATTTTGAATCACTCCCTGGAGTTGTTCATGTTGTGATACAATTATGTCACTGCTATGTGCATTTCCATTTGGCCTGCTATGCAAACTGTCCCAGCCACTACTTTCAATTTCAAACAACCGTTGTGATCAGCAGAAAATGCCAATGTGAATCAGTGGGGACTCTATTTTGTCTCTAAACAAAACACTTCAGTAACTGATTTGGAAGACCCATCTTATTTACTACAGTTCCACTTGACCTGTTTCAACACTTTAAGTTCTTTTGGGCATTTATGCATTTTTAAATTTTATATTTATTTCTTTGATAAGCAAATATCAAAACTACAGGCATACCAAAATAACATGAAATAACTTGAATTTTATTTATCTCAGATACTACTAAGAAAGGCTGATCATAAATTTTAACTGCATTTTCCCAATTGCTTTACCCAAAAATCTGTCCATCTAAGCTCACATTCTGACAGCAAACCATATTAACTCTATCTTAAAAAAAATATTACAAATATGACTGCTTTTCACCGTCTAAACCTCTGCTATGCTTGTTTAAGCTACCATCGTCTCCTATGTGGACTGTTTAATGAGGCTTTGACTCTGTTTCTCATTTCCTATCTTGCCCTCCTACAGTCTGTTTTCCACAGAGCAGCCAATGTAATTCTATTAAATTGTAAATCGAAGAATCTTCTTCCTCTGCTTAGAATCATTTAAGTTTCTCATCTCAGAATAAAATGAAAAGATCCTAGATGGTCTGCATCCCTGTTACTTCACTGGCATTATTTCTAACCACTGTCCCATTCGTGTCATTCTTTCCCACCTGCACTGGCCTCCTTTCTGTTCCTTGAATGGGCCACACTTAGTTCAGGTCCTTCCTGTGCGTCACATGTCTCTTCTTCCCCTAGGCATCCACAGAATGCATTGCCTGGCTTTACTCCGATATTTGTTCTCATTTCATTTTCCATATTGATTCTCTGTTTTATTTTACTTCATAACAATTACCAGCACCTAAACGTTATATATTTACCCGTCTATTCTCTTCCTATCCCCCTTCCTTTAACCATTAAGAATAAGCTCCATGAGAATTAAGACTTTTTTCTGTTTCGCTAATAGCTGTATTTCCAACATCAAAAATAGTACCTGGCATATACTAGGCATTCAATGATCATGTCATGAACGAATTAATGAATTAATGAAATTATGTATGGATGTATTCACTCAGAAATAAGAGATATTTTAAAAGTATCTCCTATATATTAGCATGTATTTAGCTTAGGCATATTGAGTACACATTATTTTCCCTAGCTGATTAATAACTACAAGAGTCTACCTGCATTAGGAAAGCTCTCAGCTGGGGAAAGGATTGACAAACAGAGAAGAAAGAATTTGACAATCTCTAGATTACATGTTTTTTGTGAAGGCTCCAAAAGACCAAGGACAATTCTATTGTTATGGAGGAAAAGTTAAAAAAAAAAAAAAGCTGGATATTTTAAGCTAAATAAAGACATCATTTGCTATTAAACAGTCATCTATAGAAAATAGCTAATTATTACATTGAATTTTTGTGAATTAAAAATAAGATATCCAATAAAAAGATGTGCATAAAAGAGTATTCTGGGAAAAAATCATATTTAATATCAGATTCTGGGTTCAAGTTCCAAGTTCCCCTTTGTGCCAGTGTGATCTTGATCAAGTTACTTAAGTGCTCTGAATTTCAATTGAATCAACTGTAAAATATGAATTATTATTATCTCTTATTCTTAGTATAAGAAATAAATAAGATGTGTATATGATTTTGTTGATATACTGTAAATTGTTATATGAATCTCAGTTCATATTATTAGTGGCATAAATTATCTTGATAAATACATTTTTTGTGACTCATTCACATTTTGCTATTAGTCAAAGAACCTAGGGTCTGCTAGAATAGCAATGCCGAATTTGCCATTATTTATCCTTATCGAATACTGAATATTTTTGTATTAACACTGTGTTACAAATTCCTTTCTTTAGAGGATCTTACAAAACACAGTGAAATTCAGTCACAGACACAAGTGACCTATTTGTCATTTATTTTTTAAAAGGTACTAGATTTATATAACTTAAGTATTTTCTTTGTTACTGTGAAAGTACTTTTAAAGAACGGTGGACTGGTTATCATAGACATCTAATTACTTTGTCAAAATTGTAAAATTTCCTGTGCTTACATAATTTTGTCCATTCCTAAGGTTAATACGCCCCAATGGTTTGCCACTATTCACAGAGCTAAAAGGAGTATTATGAGGTAAATCAATACATCAAAATTTAAGTAATAGTTGGTCACATAGCATTTATAAGTGCTTAGCCTTAAGCATAAAGAAGAATAAGAATTTGCTCATCTCCTTGAACATATTTAAAATATTATGAGGTTATGATTGACAAATATGATATTTTTAAGTACAAGCTATATTCACAATAAACTTTTCTTTATATTTTGTTTTATATTTAGTATGATAAAATAAATTTCTATCTGCTTTAAATGTGCTAAATTTTCTTTACCTGCATGAAATTATCTGTGACTATCTTTATTTCTAGTTTTATACACTATCTGCTTCTTTAAAACTTCACATGTTTAATGTTTTCAAAAACTCATTGCCACAAATAATTATTTAGATAATAAAGTTCATGTTTTAAAGTAAATAGCCTATTTTATGATACATTTTATTGGAAGTTTATTAGATTTTCTTATTTTCTATGGATACCTAAAAATATAAATTGCAAAAAAAAAATGCTAGCTGATAAAAGTTTATATTAATTGCGGATTATGGTCATATGTTTTTCAATATATTTAAGCTGCTTTTTATAAATATATACGTGAACAATAAAAAGATAATAGTGTAGAAATATGTATAGCCTTTAAGGAAAAGGAGAGTTGGCATCATCTCTGCCTTATTTAGTGTTTAACCCATTAATATAATTAAAACAAACAAACAAAAAAATTGAACATTTGAAAAAATTTCAAAATGGTGCCTGTTTAAGTTTTTCAGTATATTTATTTAACATTTTGGAAATATTTTCTCATGTTGTAAATCTCTATTGTGCATTTTTTACTATGGTGTTAATAATGTCCTTGAAGAAATTTAAAACATAAGCAAAAATGTATTGATATAACCTTGCTTTTCTAAACATGATAACTCAAGTTAGATTTCAATTTTAATAATTACAAATTTCTTTAGTTAAAATAGATCTATTTGCTCTGTAACTGAAGAGAATCGAATCCATCCATTAATGTGTGTCCTGTCTTAAGGCCTTTGTTTATGACCAATAACACCATTATGTGGACCATTTGTTAGTGTTTAGGGAGAGACCCTGAAGAGAAAGCATGCAAAGATGTTGAAGTGTATTCAACTTCTCTCCTTCCTTAAAATACTTAGATTGATTTTTGGTTCTTTGTTTTAATTTTTCTAAGAAATATCCATTCATTTACTTTTGGAAATGGGTGTTTGGAATTTCTAAATCTGAATGAGTACTGTTTATGCAAATATTACTTTTACAAATACAACGCAGGTAAATTAAAAAAAGGTATGATGCACTGTTTCTTTACACTTTAATAAACAATATAACATACAATCTTGCATCTTGTTGTCTTCTGTTATTATTACATATTTGAGTCTTTGTATTTTTGTTGCTGTGTTTTTTATTTTAATGCTTTTTAACATATTAATTGAGATATAATTGACATGACATAAGTAGGAGATTAAGGCATACAACGTGTTGATTTGATACATTTATATATTGCAATGTGAGTACCACATTAGCATTAGTTAATACCTCCATTATTTCACAACCAGAATTTCTCTTTTGAAGTGAGTACAGTTAAGATTTAGTCTCTTAGCAACTTTGAAGTATGTGATACAGTATGGTTGAATATAACCATAATGTTGTGCATTAGATCCCCAGAACTTACCCATCTCCTAACTGCAAGTTCGTACCCTTTAACCTATATCTCCCCAGTTTCCCCACTCCTCAGTCCCTGGCAAAGACTAATCTGCTCTCTGTTTCTACACATTTGATTTTTTATATCCCACATATAAGTAACATCATACAGTATTTGTCTTTCATTGTTTAACTTATCTCACTTAGCACAGTGCCTTCAAAGTGTATCCGTGTCATCACAAATGGCAGGATTTCCTTATTTCTCATGGCTGAATAACATTCCATTGTGTATATTTACCCCATATTCTTGATCTTTTCATTGTTAATGGACACTTCAGCTGTTTCCATATCTTGGCTATTGTGAATAATGCTGCAAAGAACATAGGAGTGCAGATATATTTTAAGATCCTATTTTAATTTCCTTTGGACATATATCCAGAAGCAGAGTTGCTGGATTGTAAAGTAGGTCTACATTTAATTTTCTGAGGAACCACCATACAATTTTCCATAATACCAATTTATGTTCCCACCAAAAGTGCTCAAGAGTTACCTTTTCTCTACATTTGCAGTCATTTATTTTTTATGTTTTTGAAAAAAGTCATCCTAACAAGAGTGAAGTGATAGCTCATCATGGTTTTGATTTTCATTTTCCTGATAATCAGTGATATTGAATATTTTTTCACCAACATGTTGACCATTTGTATGTGTTCTTTGGAAACATTTCTGTTTAGGTCATTTGAACAATTGTCACTGGGTTATTATTATTTTTTTTCTGCTATTGAGTTACATGTGTTTCTGTATTAGTTTTTATCAAATAGATGGTTTGTAAATATTTTCTCCTATTAAGTAGGGTGCTTTTTCATTCTGCTTATTGTTTCTTTTGCTATACAGAACGTTTTTAGCTTAATGGAGTCTCAGTTGTTGACTTTTGTTTTGTTTCTTGTCCTTTGAGTGCCATATCCAAAAAAACATTGCCAATACCAGCTTCATCTTTATATTTTCTTCTAGGAGTTTTATTGTATCAAATCTAATGATTAAATCCATACTCTATTTCAAATTAGTTTGTGTAACTGGTATACGATATGGCCAAATACCTGTGAATATACAGTTTTCCCAACTCAGTTTATTGAAGAGATTGCCTTTTCTCCAATGAGTATTCTTGGCTCTATTGTTAAGTATTAGTTGACCCTATACACATGGGTTTATTTCTGGGCTTGTTATTCTGCTCAGTTGTTCTCTGTGTCTGTTTTTATGCCAGTACTACACTGTTTTGATTACAGTAGCTTTATAATATTGTTCAAAATCAGGAAGTGTGATGCTTCCAGCTTTGTTCTTTCTTATGATTGCTTTGGTTATTCAGAGATTTTTGTGGATCAATATGCCTTTTTAATAATGTTCTATTTCTGTGAAAAATGCCATTGGAAATTCAATAAGGATTGCATTGAATCTATAGTAGATTTTGAATTGACTGGCTACTTCAACAATATTAATTATTGCTATCCATGAGCATAAGATGCCTTCTTCAGTTTCTTTCGTCAATATCTCATAGTTTTCAGTGCATAGATTTCCCACTTCCTTGAGATTATTCCTAAATAGTTTTTTAATGCTATTTTAAATGGGATTTTTAAATTTCATTTTTATATAGCTTAATATTAGTGCATAGAAATTTTATTGATATTTGTATATTGATTTTATATACTTAAATTTTACTGTACCTGTTTATTATTTCTAACAGTTTATTTTGGTGGATTCAGGATATTCTATATACAATATCACATCCTCAGCAAAGACATTTTTTACTTTTTCCTCTCTAATAAGGCATTATTTTTAATGCCTTTCATATCTTTTTCTAGCTTGATTGTTCTGTCTAGAACTTCCAGTATTATGTTGAGTAGGAATGGATATCCTTGTCTTGTTCCTGATCTTATAGGGAAAGTTTTCAACCTTTTGTCAATAAGTGTGTGAGCTGTGGGCTTGTCAAAATTGGCCTTTATTATGTTGAGGTATATTTGACCTATACCCACTTTGTTGAGCATTTTTATCATGAAAGGATATTGAGTTTTGTCAAATGCTTTTACTGCACCTATTAGATGATCATATGATTTATATCTTTTTTCTGATTTTGTGGTGTATCACATTCATTGATTTGCAAATATTGAACCATCCTTGCAACCCAGGAGTTTTGTGCCCATCTCAGCCTATTGATAAGTAAGTAATGCTATGGATGGACCGGCCCTTGTGATCTTTATTATAATTGCAAGATGCCTTCAGCAGCAACCATCAGGAAACTTCAAAAAAGAATGCTGTATTGGGCCGACCGAGTGGCTCAGCTGGTTAAGAGCTTGTGTAAGAGTGCGAGCTCTAAGCAACAGCGGTTCGATGCCCGGCCTGAGCTTAGTTGTCGCTGAGCTGCCAACAGGTGGCAGGATGGCTCAGCTAAAAAAAAAAAGAGTAAGAATGCTGTATTACCCACAGATCCTGGAGGGTATATGGCACATCTGGGGCCACGTAGGAAGGTTGGAGGGAAGAAGGAAGGGGGAGAGGGAAAGAGAGAGAGAGAGAGAGAGAGAGAGAGAGAGAGAGAGAGAGAGAGAGAGAGAGACCATGGCCTTGGGGTTCTACTTTTACTGGGGTTGAGGGTGGGGGCCTAGGGTTTTGTTGTCTCTCTTTATTGGTAAATTTAAAACATAAAAGCAGGAATTCAAAGTGCCACAAGAGAAAAGCAAGTGTCCCAAATGGTCAGTGTGTCAACCAAGATCTCTAAAACAAAGGCGCCTCAGGGCAGGGGTTGGGGGTTGGCTCTTTATCTAGTCATGTAGCCAGCATTTATTTTATTTTATTATTATTATTATTATTATTATTATTATTATTATTATTATTATTTGAGATAACTATCTTAGAAGTAGATGCCTTTGCAATTAAAGGTTAAGTCGGGCACTATCATTACAAAAAGTAAAAATCAACTGTAAGAACTTACAATATAGTGTGATAAATCCTAGTTGATCATGGTGTATGTCCCTTTTAATGTGTTTTTGAATTTGATTATCTGTATTTTGTTGAGAATTTTTGCAAATGTATTTTATCAGAGATATTGGTCTATAGTTTTATTTTCTTTTAGTATCCATATGTTATCAGAGTAGTGCTGGCATCTAAAATGACTTTGAGAATATTACCTCTTCTTCAAATATTTGGAAGTTTGAGAAGAATTGGCATTAATTTTTCTGTAAATGTTTGGTAGAATTCACCAGTGATACCATCTGGGAAGGGGCTCTACTTTTGGGGGAGTATTTTGATTATTGCTTTACTCTCCTTAGCCATCATCAGTCTAATCATATTTTCGATTTCTTCCTATTCACTCTTGTTAGGTTGTATGTTTCTAGGAATTTATCTATTTCTTTTAGATGGTCCAATTTTTTGGCATATAATTGTTCATAGGAGTTTCTTATGAAACTTTCATTTCTATGGTATCAGGTGTCTCCTCTTACATTTCTTATTTTATTTATTCGGTTCTCCTGTCTCTCTTTTTTTTTTTTTTGGTACATCCAGGTTTGTCAGTTGTGTTTATCACTTGAAATGCTCAACTCTTGGTTTGGTCAATCTGTTCTATCATTTTCCTGTTCTATATTTGATTTATTTGATTTTTTGTTTTTTCCCACTTTTATTGAGATATAATTGATAATGTAGCAATTTGACACATGTATATATTTTGAAATGATATATCACAGTAGGGCTAGTTAACACATCCATAACCTCAAACTGTTTCTTTCGATCATAAAAATTTTTAAGATCTACTCTCGGGAGTGATGGGTTAGCTCAGTTGGTTAGAGCGTGGTGCTGATAACACCAAGTTTGCCGGTTCGATTCCCACATGGGCCACTTGAGCTGTGCCCTCCTTAAAATAGTCAACTATGCCATCGTAACATGAAAGCAATGTGTAACCAATGACCCTGGCTGTTCCCCAATAAAATTAAAAAAGAAAATCTACTCTCTTAGTAAATTTCAAATATACAGTACACTATTATTAATGATTATTACCATGTTTAACATTATATTCCCAGACCTACTTATTCATCTTTTTTCCATTTCATTTATCTCTGCTCTAATGTTTATTATATCTTTCCTTCTGCTAAATTTGGGAATAGATTTTTATTTTCCTAGCTCCTTCATATGAAAAGTCAGCATTGTTTTAGATCTTTTGTTTTTCTTGATGTATATGCTTATCACTATAAATTTCCCTGTTACAACTACTTTTCCTGCAAAAGTTTTGATATGTTGTATCCATTTTCATTTTCCTCAAGATAGTTTATGAGTTCCCTTTTAATTTATTTGATTTATTGGTTCAAATTGTTTTTTTATCTTTTTCTTTCTTTTTTTCTTTTAATTTTATCTCCATATATTTATGTATTTTATAGATTTCTGGCTGTTACTGATGTTTAGTATTTTAAGAAAAATACTTTGTATGATTTTAATTTTCTTAAATTTGCTAAGATTTGTTTTGTAGCCTAACATATGATTTATCCTAGAAAATTATCTATGTGTACTTGAGAAGAATGTGTATTCTACTGCTGTTTAATATAATGTTCCTTATATGTATGTGTCTGTTAGGTCCGTTTGATCCGACTGTTTTTCAAACTTGCTGTTCCTGATTAATTCTTTGTCTGGATGACCTATCCATTGTTAAGAACGAGGTACTAAGGTCTCTAGCTATTATTCTATTGCTGTTTATTTCTCCTTTTAATTCTGTTATTATTTCCTTTATATATTTAGGTAGTCCTCTTTTGGGACAAATATTTACAATTGTTACATCTTTTTGACTGAGTGACCCCTTTATCATTATATAATGATCTTTTTGTCTCTTGTTACAAATTGCCTTAAAGTCTGTTTTGTCTGATATAGTTATAGCTACCCATGCTCTTCTTTTGGTTTCCATTTGTGTGAAACACAGTAAAATCTTGGATTGTGAGTAACTTGGTTTGCAAGTGTTCCACAAGATGAGCAAATATTTCTATTAAGGTGGTGCAAAAGTAACAGCATTTTTTTGCCCCTACTTATAATGGCAAAAACCACTATTATTTTTGCACCAACCTAATAATACATTTTAACTTGGTAAACTAGCAGTGTCTTGCAATATGAGTAGTTTGTTTCCGGAACGAATTATGCTCACAAACCGAGGTATTACTGTACCTTTTTCTATCCATTTTCTTTGAGCCCATGTGTTTCCTTAAACCTGAAGTAAATCTTTTGTAGGTAACATATAGTTGGTCTTGTTTTTTATTTATTCAGCTACTCTGCCTTTTGATTGTAGAATTACATTAATTCACATGGAAAGTAATTTATTGTTAGGTAAGGACTTATTAATGCATCGTGTTGTGTCTGGTTGTTTTGTAGTTCCTTTATTTCTTTATTCCGTTCTTCTTGTCTTCCTTTGTGAACTGATAATTTTCTGTGGTGGTAGTTTTGATTCCCTTTGTTTTGTATATCTATCATAGGTTTTAAAATTATGGATATTCTAAAACTTAAATGAAACATATTATACATATGACAGTCTATTTTAAGCTTATATCAACTTAAGTTCAGTTGCATACAAGAAAATCTACATTTGATTCTCTCTCTCACATATTTTAAGTACATATTTTTCTATTGTGTATCCTTTAACAAATTGCTGTGACTATAGCTATTTTAATACTTCTTTCCTTTAACACATATACTAAAGTAATTAATACCCCCCCCCATAATACAGTATTGGGATATTTTGATTTCGACTATAAACTTACTTTGGACTATAACCTTACAAACTGACTATAATCTAACCAAACTTACCTGTATGCCTATAAACATACTGGTATATTTTATATTTTTAGTTGTTGGCATATTTCTAATTAAAGTCCTTTTATTTCTACTTGAATAACTCTTTTCAAGATATCTTGTGAAGCAGGTATGTGATGAACCTCTCAGTTTTTGTTTGTCTGGAAAAGTCTTTATCTATCCTTCATTTATGAAGGACAGCTTTGCTGGATGAAGCATTCTTGGTTGGTTGTTCATTTGTTTGTTTGTTTGTTTGTTCCCTTTCAGTACTTTGAATGTATCATCCCACTCTGTGCTGGCCTTCAAGGTTTCTGCTGTGAAACCTGCTAATAGAATTTTAACAGTTCCCTTTACAGTAACAAGTTTCTTTTCTCTTACTGCTTTCAAGATTATCAATCTTTCTTTGATTTTTGACAATTTTATTATAATGTCTCATGGATAAGTTCTTTTCAAGTTGAGTTTGTGGACCCAGGAGCTTCATGAACTTGGTTGTCCAAATTTCATCCACATTTAGGTTTCGGGGAATTATCAGCCATTATATCTTTAAATAATCTTTCAGCCCTTTCCTACCTCTTTCTCTCTGGACTCCCAATAATGTATAGAAATCTTTTTTTTTTCTTTTACAGTGTCCCATAAGTTGTGTAGTCTTTCTTCATTCCTATTCATTTTTTTTTCTTTTTCTTTCTAATGGATAATTTCAAATGATTTGTATTTTTTGCACTAATTCTTTCTTTTGATCAGTCCAATCTGTTATTAAAGTGTCTTTTTAAATTTTTCAGTGTAGTCATTGTATTCTTCAGCTGCAACTTTTCTATTAGGTTCTATTTTATGTTTTTGTTTCTTTGTTGTTGTAGAACTTCTTGTTTAGTTCTTGTATTATTTTCGTGGGTTTGCTAAGTTGTTTTTGTTCTCTTGTAGCTATCTGTGAGCATCTTTAGAACAATTATTTTGAATTATTTGTCAAGCAATTTATATCCTTTTCTTTGTAATCAGTTACTAGAGATTTACAGTGTTCCCTTGGTAGTGTTATGTTTCCCTGATTATTCATGATCCCTATAGGCTTGCATAGGTGTCTGCACAGGGTGACAGCACACTGAAGCCTTCTGTGACCCCAGGTCTAGTGGTACATGGCGGCAGTTTTGAGGGCATGTGATAATTATGGATCTGGAAAGACGTGTTGTCTTATTGTCTCAGTCTGCTGGGCCCGTGACACTGATAATTTCATGGTCCTTAGGGAGTGCTTCAGGGAGTACTATAGCCACTAAAGTACATGCCAACAGTCAGGATCCCTATAGTTTCTATTCTGCCTGCAGTTGGCTCTGGCCCTTGCTGTTGGCCTTGGCCTTTGCCACTACACATGTGTCTGAAATTGGCCCCTGTCATTTAGAGGCACCTACAGTCAGCTCTCACAACTGAGTGTGTGCATACCACAGGCTCTGTCCACCATCACTGCCTGCCATGGTTCCTACTCTAGCTGCTGGACGTAGAGGCACTGCTGAGGACTTAACGGTCCTTTCAGCTACTGCAGACCCACTGAAGTGTTCACCAAAGACTGACTACACAATTGTGCATGTTATCACCTGGTGGCTTGAGCCAATGAAACATCATACCCCTACAGAGCTGGAGCCACTGCAAGAGGTCATAGCAGACACTTCAGAGGAGGCTGGTGATAGGAGTTGGGCCAACAGGATTCAGGTACAGTCTCAGGCACTATCTGCAGATGAACCTAGCAAGGCATGGTGGTGATAGACAGATCTGGACCTAGGCCCACAAGGAGCTGTGGGTTCCTGGCTGGTGGCATGCACTCGTATGGCTGTAGTGTCTCACCATGGGCATACAGACACCATGAAGACCAGTGATAGGAGCTAAGCCAGTGGTGTGCAGCCATAGAGGCTCTCCCCCAGTGCCCGCATAGTGGTGGGGGTCAGCCACTGGGGTCTAGACTGGTGTCTTGCACTTATGCACCACAAGTGTCAGGGCTAGTTGCCAGTATGGGTCCTGGACTCTGGCAGGAAGTGAGGGGAGAGAGAATAAGGAAGGACTGAGGTGGCTGGTAGCTGCAGGCACAAACATCTTTTGGGTGGTAAACCTCAGTGGTAAAATCTTCAATGTTCCATTGTGACTGTATTGGCCATTGGTTTCTTCAGCAATGAAAGCTGCTGGGGTCTCCTGCATATCAGGCATCTAGAACTGCAGTTTTTCTGCTGTGTATTTGTTACTGGTTGACCCTGTCTCTTTTCTTGTTCAAAGACCTCTACACATCTCAGTTTTGCCAGCTTCTGGGTGAGGTAAAGCTGAGGCAGTTCCTTTGAGCAGTGTCCTAAAAGGCTGGGAATGCCGGTTGCTCACCCCACTCTCCCTTTCCTGGATAAGGAACTCATTTTAGCTAAGGAGCTCCCTTTGGCTATGACCAGCGCCTGACTGGGGGATGGGGTGATGCAGGCAAAATGAGGCTGTTCTTTCTTCCCACTTTGTGCATTTATTCTCAGGGTTTTTGTTTCACTGTACTGCTGAGGTTTCTTAAGTGGTCTCCTTAGCTCTCCTAGAGCTACTGTTGTTCATATATTGTTGTCTCATTGTTGACTTTTATGGGGGCATGGAGGCTGGGGTCTCCTACTCTGCCATTTTGGTGACATTGTAAAAAAATGATGCTCTTATTCATAAATAAAAATGTGGCTGGCCATTCCAATTATTTGTATTTAATGCAAAATACTTCTCATTTAGAAGACTATGTTTTATAATATTTTATAAACATTCTTCTTCAGACTTCAAATGTACATAAGGAAGAGCAAAACCTAACATAATAAAACAGCATGATTCTGTACTTTAAAATCCCTAAAATATACATTAAATTAGATAAAGAGTTTGAAGTTTTCCTAGTTCACAATCATTATGAAATCTCATCATTGTTTGAATCCTAAATAGATAGCAGTCAGCCATTATGTAGCATATGGGATTGCTACGGAAGTCCATATGCTTTCTAACAGTTGGTGTTCAAGCGAAAATGTGTGAAGTCAAATAAAAATGTGGCCCAGACAACAAAACCTAATTACCAGCACCTTCAAACTGCAGGTTTTCTTTCAACTACCTACATTATTCTTTCTGGAGCTTTACAGAAATTTCCTAGGTAAAATAATTTTGACAAACTTGTAGATTATAATAATATAAGCCTCTTTTTTGAAAAAGTAAACTACAAGATTAGAAACTTAACTTTCATTATAGTTTTAGTCAACAAATTAATAAGGATGATGATATCATTCTTTAAAAACTACTCAAAAGCAACAAGATAAATAGAAAAAGAAAAACACAAAACCAGTATCCATGAGACCAGGAGATCTCTGTATTCCAAAACTCACACACACATATGCATACATTTATGTGTACACAGATGTATCTACACATGCATATGTGTATTTCATGTGTGCAGACGACAGCTGGAATACTCATGGCTAAATACATAAAATAATGCAAACAAATATTATAATTTTTTTAAATAAGTGACAGAATCTAAAATTAAAATCTAATAATCCTTCTTTTAAACATAAAAACATATGCAGGCTAGCTGGGTATATTTCCTGAACCAGATTTGCTACTAATTTATGACAAGTAAGGAAGGCAGGGTTTTAAATGGAATCTTATGAACAAAAAATATTTGCAGAAAGCTTCTGATTTTAGAGAAGTAAAAATGAAGAGACATTCTGCATTATGAGTAGTCTCTGTTAGTAACATTTGTTGACTGTGAAGATGTAAAAACTAAAAGAGCTCACACTAAATAGTGGGTTACAAGAAGAAATCTTTTCATTCTGGAAGATATCTTTGTGAGATCAATATCCAAAAATAACTTTTTCAGAAAATATTAATATCCTTGCAACAAAATAGAAATTAGCTGAATATATATATATATATATATATATATATATATATATATATATATATACATATACATATATATGTATGTATGAAGATAAAAAACTAATGGAGGCTGAAGAACATAAGTAAATGTGGCACAGTGGAAATAAAAATTGTCACTAATGTATTGCCATCAATTAAAAATTTATTGAAACAATGTTATTTATAAAATAAGGATATAAAAAAAGCTGAAATAGCAGAATATACAGAGAAGTGTGTGTGTGTGTGTGTGTGTGTGTGAGAGAGAGAGAGAGAGAGAGAGAGAGAGAGAGAGAGAAAGAGAGAGAGAGAGAGAGAGAGAGAGAGAGAGAGGAGTTGAAATACTAGATGCCTATGAAGAATGAAAGCAGCACAAAGAGAGAAATAGATGACTGTTGAAAACACAATAATGAACTTGCAGGACAGTATTCAAGGAAAAAAGTAGAAGGAGAGAGTAAACAAAGAATTTCAACTCTTAAAAATTAAAAGAAATAAAATTTGGAACATGTTCATCACCTTCCAGTTATTCGTAAGGGTGTTTTTCCTATATAAATATTGTTTCATGTTTGTATGGGAAAATTGCAGTTAAACATTTTGTTGTCCCCAGTCTGCAAAAGAAGTACACAATTCTATTGTTTTGCCTTATTTATAGGCATTTATTACTTATCCATACATAGGTGTTACTTCTGCTTTCTTTAAAGATACAGTAAATGAAGTTTTATGAAGCCACAAAAATACATACCAGGGGTGCCAAAAAAAATGTTTACACATTTTAAGAGATGTTAACACTTTGGTCAACGTTGTTCAAGCAGTAGTTTGCTGTAATCAGAAATTTTCTGGATGCTGATGGTAATCTTTCTGAGCAACTCCTGTAATTGCAGAAGTCAAGTGTGACTTGTATTCATCTTTTGTTATAAGTATATATTAATAGAGTGTTTTCCTTTCTTAAAATGTGTATAATTTCTTTGGCACCCTCTGTATGTAGGCATATTTATTTTTACCTAAATTTGTACAGTTACATTGCAAATGTTTCTAATCACCAATGTATAATTAATTTCCTTTTTGATTGGAAATATCCAATAAAAAGAATATTTACCTAGTAGCAGAACATTTTAATAAAAATTTGATTTGAGAAGCAAAATATAATTTAAAAGAGATATTGAAGATTTAAAAAAATAAGTTCTCTGTAAGACAGAATCAAATGATGGAAAATAAAATAAGAAAATTTATCAAAAAATAATAAATATTAAATGAGTTTCAAAACTTTCATAGAATCTCAGGAAAATTGATAACAGACCTCAAAACATACACATTGTCATTTTAAGGTATACCCAGACAAAAATCAGAACTATAAAAGAATTGAAAAAAATTGTCAGGTATATAAATCCTCCATGCTAATGTGTGTGTGTGTGTGTGTGTATGTGTGTATGTGTGTGTGTGTGTGTGTGTGTGTGTGTGTGTGTGTGTGTGTGTGTATATATATATATATATATATATGTAATTTTTAAAGATATAAAGTGTGATAAACTCTAGTTAGTTCCAATTTATATATTAAACACCAGAATGTCACAATGTAAGATAAATATTTTCATGCTCACATGGAAAATTCATAAAACATTGGTCATTATATATACTACTAAGAAAACCTTAATAAGTTACAAAAATGTTTAAAAATTACAGGTAATTATCTTTGGTGTATAAATTTTGAAATTAATTTAGGAGGCAAAAACCCCAGAAATGGAAAGACTTAGAACTAGAAATTAAATGTCAGTTAGCACACAGAAAAACACATATTCTGAGTTTCAAGATAAACTCAAAACTCAAATTGCCAAATATTTAGGGGAAAAAAAGAGAGAGAAAACACTGTAATCAATCTAATAGCTATAATTAAATGAAAATCTGTGGCCTTGAATCAATGTATTGTTAAATAAGACAGAATTAGAATCAATTAATTTTCCTCCTAAAGAAAATTAAAAATGAATATAAAATAAATCTACAGAAAGTAGAAAAAATTAATTAAAGTCAAACGATAAAAGAAGTAAATAGAAATCACAAAATGGATGACAGAAGGAGCTGTTTTCTGGGTGGGGGTGTGGTCGGGGTAAAAATATAACAATCGGAAACAAAGAACAAATTTATGAAACCATAAGGTAAGAAGTGACGAAATGGTCATAATCAGAGAAGAGCTAAAAGGAATAGCTTTGAAAGTAGACACACTGGGAGAGAAAGGATAACGTGGTGATTGGGTTGTTAAAAGATAAACTGGAACAGATTAAAATTTTTTCAAGAGTTTATTTGAGCTAACATTGGTTTGAATCTTTCAGCAGCAAACTGAAAGTGGTTAGGAGCATTTTTCTGACAGGAGCTAGATAAGAGGTTTTTATAGAAGCAAAGCAAGGAAAAAATTTGATTGGTTATAGCTTAAGTAGTTGTCTTATTTGGCAAAGTCGAATTGGCTATTTGTGATTGGCTGTTCTTAAATTTCATTTTCTGATTTGACTGTATTGACTCTGGCTTAGGTTTTGGTTTGCTACATAGGCTACCAAGGCATTACAGCTACCTCAATCTAATAGCCTCTGTTTAATTACTTACACAGGGGCCAGAGTGGAAAAAGGCTTATATTCATAGTATGCCTTTCTTACCTTTGAATTTGTAAAATGTCTAACTGTTACCACTTTAAAAGTCAACAAAACAATTAAAAAGCAAGCAAAGCATTAATGAAATCAAAGGCACTATTCTCTATTTTAAAAAGGAATTTTCTTAATTATTGTAAATTATGAAGCAAATAATTTAGACATACATATACTTTAAAAATGCTTGAGTACTTTTTTTCACTGTGCTAAAGCTTATATAGATGTAATACAGACAAAATTTCTAAGCAAACTGATATACCAGGGCATGTAGGATGAAAATGGCTGGTTTCAAAGTCCCCATCAACTAGGTATTTGACAGTTCAATGAAGCAGACTGTGGCCAAGTGATATGTAAATATGTCCACTTGTCACTTTTCTACAAGCATATAGCAGATTTTAGGCTAGTGATACGTTAGGCAGCTGGAGTTGTGGATAGCTTTCTGACAAAATAAAACATGGCAAAGTACATTTTTCTTCTATTCCTGCTATGTTGAAGTCCAGTGTCATCCTGCAGAGGAAAGGTGGTGCATGACTTTGGATCATGCTCATATCTAAAGCCTGCAGGCGTCTGGAATATAGTATTACAGTGAAAAAACCAGTGGAAATAATAACACCTGCATGTTGATATTCTGCTCTTTAATAGAATATCAACTGTTCCCGTATGAGCCAAGTTTCTTTGAACATCCTAGTATTCTCTTTTAGCTGAAAATATGGGAAAGTGTTAATCATCGCCCTTTACTACATTAGGCAGCACACTGGCCCAACAGACATGGTTTATACCCCAACTGTGCACCACATAGTTGTGAGCTATTTCAAAAATGACTGAACCTCCCTAAGCCTCAGTAATCTCCTCTCTAACGAATAAGAATGAAGGATAATTATATGTGCCTCATGTTGTGGTAATGAGAATTAAATGATATAATGTATATAATCTACTTACAAGAATGGCTGACACATTGTGAGATTTCAAGAAATGAGCTATGTAGATAAAAGCATGCACTCTGCCCTCATAATGGCTGAGTTTAAATCCTTGCTCCATCGATTACTAGCTGTGTCACTATTATTCCAGTTAACCTTTCAGTGACTCAGTTTGCTTTTGTGTATTATAGGCTCAATAAGAGCAAATGCCTCCAGGTATTGTTGAAAGAATTAGAGAACACACACACACACACACACACACACACACCAGTTAAAGCAAGGTCTGACATATAGTAAGTGCTCACTAAATGCTATCTATTATTATAACTCAAAGTACATTATTAAATTTTCAGCTGATAGTTCCATTCTATGTACATTTGATTCTAACCTTTGACTCTTCGATCCCTTAAAAAGCATTCAAATAAGTTTAAATAGTTTTCAATCATTGCCAAAATTTAAGACTTTAAAGTAGTTTTCTAATTATTGGTAAAATTTAAAAGCAAAGTATAAACATACCCTAGAGATATTGCAGGTTCAGTTCCAGATCACCACAATAAAGCAAATATCTCAATAAAACAAGTCACACAAACTTTTGGTTTCCCAATGCCTATTAAAGTTATGTATTATACAGTAGTCCATTAAGTGTGCAATAGCATTATGTCTTAAAAAAACAAAAACAATGTACATGCCTTGATTTAAAATTACTTTATTGCTAAAACAAAATGCTAGCAATAACTCACTTGAGCCTTCAGTGAGTTATAATATTTTTGCTGGTTAGGGGTGTCTCACCTTGGTGTTGATGTCTGCTGCCTGATCGGGTGGTGGCTGCTGAACGTTGGGGTGCCTGTGGCAATTTCTTAAAATAAAATAACAATGAAGTTTGCCACATCGATTGACTCTTCCTTTCATGAACAATTTCTCTGTAGCATGTGATGGTGTTCGATAACATTCTACCCACAGCAGAGCTTTCAAAATTGAAGTCGAGCTTCTCAAACCCTGCTACTTCTCTGTCTACTAAGTTTATGTAATTTTCTAAATCCTTTGTTGTCATTTCAATAATCTTTACATCAATCATAATATCAAAGATCACTGATCACAGATCACCATAACAAATATAATAATAATAAAAAAGTTTGAAATACTGTGAGACGTACCAAAATGTGACACAGAAACAGGAAGTGAGCAAATGGGGCCGATTAAATTGCTCAATACAGGTTTGCCACAAACCTTCAATTTGTAATATCTATGAAGCACAAAAAACAATGTATGCCTGTCAATAAATTTAAGACAAAGGAAAGATAAAAGAATAATAGAGACTTGTAGAAATTAGAAAGATGATTTATCAAAGACAAGTTATAGCTGATATGGTGAGAGTATTATTGCTATTACAGGAGTACACAATGTTTACTTGAGAAATCCAAGTAAAAGAATATCCTTCACACCTCAGATTCATAAAAGGGAAATGATAGTTTTGTAGTCCTATATCAGTAGCTTAGTAGCTGTCAATCTTATAATTTATTAATATAGTCTTTATTCAACTAAATTTTAATTACACATAGGTTTCTACCTCTCACTACTATATTCTTGTCATGCAACACATTTTATATTATGATTATGGTAACTTCTATATTGCATATAAAGAAATGCTTCACAGCACATTTTTTCATTACAAAGAACAGTTTTCTACTTTCAGAGTTCCTAAAATTATTTTTCTTCATTATGAAAAGAAATAATTGATATGCAAAATTCCCAAAATATATATTACAACCTAGTATGTTATTTTATTATATATCATTTTTATACTTTAGATTAACATAGAAATGAATACCTCTTTCACAACAAAGACCTGACCAATTATGTGGGGAGGCATGAATTTGGGTTGGCACTCCAGAGTTGTCCCAGATAGAGGTTTAGCACTGAAAGTGGCTTCCCCAGGGAGAAGCATATAACCTTGAGCAAGGAAGCTCCCTTTGGACAAGGTCAGTTCGTAGGAAAGGACCTAGCTGACAACACACATAATAGCTGAAAGGTCTTGAAATGCATATCTGGAGACACACAAATAGCATCCACTGCCTAGGATATATCTGTTCAGCATTTGGCATCCAACTATAATAGACACAGGTACCTTAAGTGATAGGCTGCCCAAACAATTCTGCTAAAGGTGGCATCAGTTTTGAGGTTGGGCAGCAAGTGGTAAGAAAATCATTAAAGGTTATATGGTCATGTCACTTATTCTAAAACATGTATGGCAATATTTCATCTGCTATAATTTACAAAGGAGACCATTGTTGCTATGACTTTTAGGGAAGAGTTTTAAAACATTAAGTAGTAGAGGTTGTTTATTTTCAGATGAACTTTGGGATATATATGAGATGAACACAGGAGAAAACTGAAGGGTTTTGAAGCAGGGATAAAAGATAATGGAGGCAACCTGAAATATGGGTCACTTACAGAGTTAAAGAATCTGAAATGTAGTAAACCTTCTAACTAATTTAAGTATTTTAGGGCAAGCCTCTGAGTAAAGATGCTGTTGAACCATAGGGAAAAAATGAATAAACTATATTGGAATCTATGAACTTTTTGTCAAATAGCATTGTCAACACCAACCAGACTGAAAATGCTCTAATTGTGTAAAATAAAGTGTGTCTTACTCTACTTGAATAGGGACTAAATTGCTAAACTATGGTATCTTTTAGGAATGGCCTGTTCTCCAAACTCCAATAATTGATGATACATAGGTAGGTAGGTAGGTAGGTAGGTAGGTAGGTAGGTAAGTAGGTAGGTAGGTAGGTAGATGATAGATAAATGATGATAGGTAGATAGATAGACAGACAGACAGACAGACAGACAGACAGACAGACAGACAGACAGATAGATAGATAGATAGATAGATACATAGATACATAGATACATAGATACATAGATACATAGATACATAGATTCATAGACAAACATTGCAGAATTTTTGTAATAGGAAAATATTGGAAACAAACTGGCTAGGTAAAATATGGCTTAGGCTTAAATACTGAATGCAAAAAGGTGGTTGAAATGAGACATCTTTATAAGAAAGAACATAAAATGTCTACCAAAATAAAAATTTTGATTAAAAAATTGATGCTATATTTGAATGCTAAAGATAATTTCTTGCCTCCTTCTATAATTTGTTTTTGAGAATATGTTAGATAGAAAATTTTCAGATAACATGAGCCTACAATCTATGATTTTAAATGACAAAGTAGTAATACATTAGAGCACATTAAAAATTGTATTAGTATATTTTTACTTTTGAAATCCATTTCACTTTATTCTTTTTTATCTATATCTATATCTATATATTATTAAACTGTGAGCTGTAGCATATTCTATAAACTGTTCATCTATAAGAACTTATTTATATCCAAAAGATCACTTGATAAATAAAAATTGAGCTAACTTTTCACTTTTGAGTATTTGAATGAGGCCAATTTGACTAAATCTCATTTTTTTCACTATTACTCTCATGGATTTAGAAGAGTAAGCTTTTAGCTTGAGACAGGTATTAAATAATCCAAAATAGAAATTCTGCTATACAGACATTGGAATTTTATGCCACTAACTGTATCTATCTATCATCTATCTATCTATCTATCTATCTATCTATCTATCTATTTATCTATCTATCATTTATCATCTATCTACCTCAGGCATATATCCTTTTCCCCAAGTAGACACCAAATTGCCCAATAGAAGTAAAAATGTTGAAAAATCTTATGAGGCTCATGATTATGGAGTCGTCTTCCTTTTCTCACCTAGCTAATGGACAAGCGTTCTTGTGCTAACAAACCTGTATCATCTTATTGACACAGACTAGATTCATTTCTTAGCATTGTTTTAGTGCATTGCAGCCACAAGTTGGAATTTAAGATGATGCAACGTAAGCAGGAATCATTTACGCCGCTTAATAAAATTCCCCTATGTGTGATCTTCATACTCCTTCCTTTTCACGTAGATCACATGATAAACTCAGAAGGCACATCTTGAAATGCCTGAACTGCAAAATGAAAGGAGCTGGGTGCTCAAATCACTGCTTGGAGAAGAAACAATCACTCACCAGAAGCCGGAATTATGGACTTTATTTGAGTGAGTGATAAACTTTTATCATTCTGATTGATTATACATTTTGAGGATTGTTTGTTATATTTGCTAACTTGGACTAAACCACCACAAAATTAGGAAGCATCCAAATCCATGTGATAGATTTCCATTCTTTGGTTTTATTTATTTTTTTGTGCTAATTGACATGTAATTACAAATTAATAGCAAGATCTGAAGTTGGCAGTTAGCTAACCACTAGAATCTCCCATTTTAATAAATTACCTTCAGAATCTTGTCAGTTCAAAACTAAAAAAAATTAGCTGTTATGCTGTGATGTCAGAGATAAGATTTTAATATGCTGTTGCTTTTGTCTATTAAGAAAAGAAGCTATTATTTCATACCCAAGTTCAGGGATAAAGTTTAGATATTATTTTGGAGACAAGTTTTAAATGATTAAAAATGGGTCAATGGAAGAAATACGTTTAGTCTTTTTCAGAATTCTTATATACTATCTTAATCCTGTTCTCACTTTTAATAGGCAATTCAGCATCTGTTCTTCTCTTCCTCTTTTCTAACAAAACCTCACTGTTTTTGTATAAAACCCCTCCCTCAAATTCAGGTCATGTGCTTTAAGGTGAGTAGAGACCATACCCAGCAACAGACAAATAGTTACAAACACAGTGCATAATAATAACAACTAATTTTCTTTTTTTCTTTTTTCTAAAGCACTTAATATATACCTGACATATTCCTCTTATAGCAACTTGAGAGTAGGTATTATTATTGTCACTAAACTAGTTGTCTAAGGTCAGTTTCAGAGCAAAGATTGAATTGAGATAGTTGGATACTAAATCTTTTACTTTTCAAATTTTCAGTGAACTGGTTTTTCAGTATGATGTGGTTACTTACTTATTTTGGTGATTGTTGCCATACTTGGATCTCTGGGCACTTTTACACACATAATAATTAATGTGGACCCCAAAGAACTTTTGTTTATATAACTCATATCTATCAAGATTTATCATATTAAGATATAAAACTAAAAAAATAAATATTTATTAATTCATTTAAAATATTAAGAAAATACTAATGTAAATAACATTTTTATTTTAAAAAGCTGTATTTTCCAAAACAAAAATTAATGAGAATGGCAATATTTTATGTTTCAAATCTCTTTAATATCTGCCTTATTAGAAGACAGCAGGATTATGAAATCTGCTTCGATGTTCAGTCTGTTGAATTATATTGTTTTATGTGTGAAGAAAACAGGGCCTCACTTAGATATACACTTAGGAAACAGAGGCATATTTATTAGAGTTTTCAAATAATTGTGATATCCTTCTTGAATACTACACCAAAATTTGATAAGCCATTTCTTAGTGTAATACAGAATCTGAAACCATATTAATGGCAATTGTATAATCTGTTTTATTATCATCCATTAGTCTGTTTTGCACTTTGAATTGGTCTTTTACGTGTGTTGAGTTGGTAACATCATATTTTTGTCATTTGGGAAATATTAATTCTGGCAGTTATGTAGGTTTTTTTAAAGTTCATACACTTCATTGTACAAAATAAAAAAAAACATTAGGTAACATTACTTCCAATTTTCTCAGCACAGTCTTTATTTTATTTTTATTTTTTTTATAGCTGAGCCATCCTGCCACCTGTTGGCAACTCAGCGGCAGCTCTGCTCAGGCGGGGACTCGAACCACTGTTGCTCAGAACTTGCACTCTTGAGAGAGCTCTTAACCAACTGAGCCACTTGGCCAGCCCTTCAGCAGTCTTTAAGTACCCAGGAATGTAAGCTCATTGTAGCAGGTTTTCAATATTTTTTCAACTCAAGTTTTAGCACTGGCAACAAGTACTGTCATCATTTGTTTTCCTTAAGGTAACCATTTGGCAGAAAATGATTGTATAATACCCAAGTCTGTCATTTTCTCCTATCAATATTTCTTTCAAGTAAAACTAGTGTTTTATGAAAAAGACAGTTTTTATCCCAACTAAAGCAATCATAATAGTGCTGTTTCTCCAGATACCATGACAGAAGTGCTATATGCAAACTTCTCATTATAGCAAAGAGAATATTTAAACAAGTGTGTTCATTTTGGTATCTTAAAAAAAATCTCCTGATTTCTAGGTCCTGTAAATTAAAATTTAGTAATTTTAATTGTTTTCTCTTGTAGGGCACTTTACTAAAATAATAAGCCTAAGAATATATATTGCAACGCTAGGTATTTTTCAAGGGAATAAAGTAATACAATTTGAAGGTGATACCTTTTTGTTACTCTTACAAAACATAAAAATGGACTTTAAAGTATATGAGGAATGATTTGAATATATGTTTTTTTGTATTTAGCTTTTATAATTATGAGTTATTTCAGTCAACGTTTTGAAAGGACATAGTATATAATAAGGTATTTTAGTCTCAGACAGAGAATGAATCTTGCTATAATGTATTGCTTGTTGAATAGATTTGTAGAGGAAGTGAGAGCCAAATAAAATGCAATTGTAAATATGTATTATACCATCTCAAATTATGAGACATGTATGAAAAAGTGAATACTCCAGTTTCATATAGTATCCGTACTTATAACCGTATATTAGTTGAGGTGTTTCAAGAACTATAGGCAGTCTTATGTTGGGGATGTTAGGATTCCATAATTCCTAGGACAATGCTGAATTCCAGACCAAACAAAAGGATTACATACAGTAGTTAATAAAAATACCATTCTCATAGTGACAGTCTTACCCTTAAAATACTATTGTGTCAGAATAACATTGTATCAAAACACATGAGTTATGGGTAACATTTTTTTAAAAAAATGTGTTTCCATCAGAATTACTGCCGTTGCCAAATACCAATGTCGAAGCCTCAATCTCTTGCCTGTTTTCTTTTAAATTTTTAAATATAGGCTTTTCATCTTGCTTTAAGTATATAAGTACATTTTGTTTTGTAAATATAGAAGCAAGAATTTATAATCTGGTAAGGATATAAAAAGTTTAAAGCTTTATATAGTCACTTCAAAAGTCATCAAAATGAATGTAGGGAGCAGTAGATCAGTGTTTCTATTGACCACTAGAGAAGTAGAAAAAATTATTAAATCTTATCTTTCAGTCCATCAGCCACTTGTGGAATAGGTACCAAAATTTCAGAGGTAAGAGTCACTAGTAGGTGAAATAATGTCAGGTAGACTCACTTGGTTTTTGTTTTGTTTTCTTTTCTAGGAGCACTTGCCATTTTTTTCCCATGAGCTGAGCACAGAGGCTCAGCCAACAAATAATTTGCTGCTGGGGAAAATAAAACCTTCAAAGCTATTAGAGGTTGTACAAACCTAGAGTGACAAAAATAAGAGTTAAAAGGTCTCAAGTGCACAAATAGGTTTTTTATTTATTTGTTTTTTGTTTTTTTTCCACAATATTTTTGCTGAATTCTGAGGCTATGCAGGAGGCTAAAAAAATTAAGTACAAAGCTTCTGTGCTGAACAAAATAAATTAAAAAATGGAGTATATCAATAAAGAAATCAGAATGTTTAATTAAAAATATCTGGAATGTTTTTAAAAGAGACTAATGGGAATCTAGAATTAAAAGTAAAATATCTGAAATTATAAACTCAGTGATTTAACAACAAATTGGATAAGTACAAAATTTGTTAGTTGGAAGTAAGCTTAATGGAAATACCCTACTTAAAGCAGAAAGGATAATAAGAATGAAAAAGTAGTAAGTAAATAACCCAGATTAGAGTATAAAGGTGTGTGAGATATTTTGCCAAGGTCAGTAATATAGGTATAGTTGGCAAGTGACCCAAGATGGATAGATGAAGATGCAGCAAACAGCAGGAGAGTTAGACTAAATATACATAAATGTTAATGGAAAAACAATGCTCATATTGTCTTATAATGTCTAACTATATGTAGAAGTAAAATATATGACAAAGATAAGACCAAAGACCAAAAGAGACTACTCAAATGATCAATAAATAGAAGAAAAAGCACTTGGTTTTATTAATCATCTAGAAAATGCAAATTAAAACTCTGAGATACTACACTACACCTAAAAGTAGTCCCCTTTATCATTGTTTTTGCTTTCTTTTCAGTTAACAGAAGTCAACAATGGTCTGGAAATTTTAAATGGAAAATTCCAGAAATAATTCATAAGTTTTAAATCATGCATCGTTATGAGTAGCATGATGAAATCTCATGCAACCCAGGACACGAATCATCCCTTTATCTAGCCTATCCACTCTGTATACATTATCCACCCTTTTGTCACTTTGTAGCCTTCTTGGTTATCAGATCATCTGCTGTGGTGTTGCAGTGCTTGTGTTCAAGCAACCCTTAATTTACTTAATAATGGCTTCAATATGCAAGAGTAGTGATGCTAGAAATTCAGACATGCCAAAAAGAAGCTGTAAAGTGTTATGTATAAGAAAAAAACATAGTGTATGTAGGGTTCAGTGCCATTCATAGTTTCAGGCATCTCCTGGGAGTCTGGGAATATATCCCCCACACATAACGGGGGATTACTGTACTAGAATGGCCAAAATGAAAATGGTGGAAAATAGCAAAAGCAGGCAAGCATGTAGAATAAAATAATTCATAATGATATTAACTAATAAAATAGAACTTTTTAAAAAGTACTTTGGTAGTAGACTAGAAATTAGATATTTATAAATATAATTTATTTTAACAAACTACATTAATGTGATTAGGATATTGATTTGTGAAAAAAAATGTCCATGCTATCTTCTTGAAACATGAGACCTTCAGAAGAAAATATAATATCTAAGCCACAAAAACACAGATAAGACAACTCATGCCTATAGTCTGCAGGGAGTGATCCTGTGTTATGCCTGAATGAAGGGCTACAGACAAAGCCATTCATCTCTGCTGGATAAAAAGAAGAGACTAATATTCACTAGATATTTATCTTCACCCATGAAGGTTCTTTGAGAACACTTGCCAGCAGTGAGGAATGTCATCTCTATATTAACTATCTTTTATAAAACACCACTTCAGGGCCATAGGAATCATCAGTAAGTGATGATCGAAGTTTTTCAACTGTAGTGACGTATAAACCCATTAGATAAATTTTATGAAAGAACTGCAGCTGGTTCTCTCTTCTCTAAAATGATTAATCATGAACTCTTTTTAAACTATTTTAATTTGGAGTTCAAGTATGTAACAATAGATGGATATTGATACAGATCATTCCACATCTCTGTTAATTGGGAACATTGTGTTATATAGAACTTATATTTTGTGTTGGGCTACTTTTGTCACTTAATGCCATAAAGTAAATTTAATTGAGTTTGCAATTTAATTTGTCACATTAAAGAATGCTTTATATTTTTTCCAAGACAATATAAAAACAGAATTGTAACTAAGGTATATAAAATCTCATAAATGTTCTTGTTTTTCTTTAATATTGCTGAGTTTCACCTTAGATTTCATAGAGTGATGAATTACCAAGGGACGTGAAAAAATAATGGTTTGAAGAGTCATAGATTTATGCAAATATACCATTTTTCACTTTCCCTTCAGACACCCAACTCCTTTATTCTCAATCCACCAGTCAAATAATATGTTATATATTATGCACATTATATTATCAGATAACACACCTACCCCATAGTCTCCATGCCTTCACAGTGCATTAAGATCCTCTCTTCCTTTACACATATGCAGATCATCCCTAGATCACCTAGATCACAGCTACAAACTTGACCTTCTTTCTTCCTCCATTCCCCAGACTTTGCTCTGCCTAAGATTATATACATTTTTGATATATTATTCCACAATGATAATCAGTTATGTCTCCTATATAATAATTAATTTTTGTATTTAATATCTACTGAATCTAGAGAATGAAATAATCACTCTCACCTGCCATTATTCTAATTTAGCATTTAGATACCCAATCTCTCTAATTTTGGATGTACCAATGTTTCTTAATTCCTAACAGTTTATTACTAATCACTTTCTCATTTTTATGGTATCCTTACTCTGATAAGTGTATTTTAAGTTTTAAGGTGGATCCTCATATTGTTTATTCAATTTTTCAAAGTATGTTCAGGTTAGTCTATGTTAAAATGACTTGTAGCTATAGCTTTATTAGCTTTATGTTACATTGTATATTTGTTGCTATTTAATTTAAGATTTCAGAAATTATTTTGTACTCTGAAGTCAGTCCTAGAAGAAAAAGGTGCTGCCTAGTTAGACTACCTAAAATATGTCTACTAGCTTTTGGTGATGATTAATAACAAACAATTAAAGCAAAGAAACCAAGTCAATTTAAGGAACATGGGCTTTATAAACATTGAGTAACATAAATATGTTGTTGTTTTACAAATTCCAGAACATTAAAATATAGTGATAAATCCAAACATTGATGAAACAATGAATTAGGATTCATAATATCATGCTGAGAAATATATCAAAACAATATAAGGGAATAATTTTTTATTAAAATTCCAATAAAATTTGAAGCCTTCAAGATTTCTGCATAATGCTTTATAGAGATAAGTGCTTAATTTCTTTCTGTTGATTGAGCAACTGCATTCCTCATAAATGCCTTATGATCTTTTCATAACTGTCCTCATATAAAGGATGATTTCACTAATCGCACATTTCATCATTTGAATTATGTCTTATTTGCATCTTATTGCTGACTTTTCATGACCATACATTTATATTTAATTATCTTTCATAAGCACTATTCCATACTTGATAAAGGATTTTGCACAATTAGTAAACAAATACATCAACATACAAAACATTTGCTTAATATCAATCAGATTCTGAAAGAGTTCACACATTCCAAGTGTTTTCTTGACAGTATTAACTGGACTCATATTCAGATTTTACCTCCTTGGTGATATACAGAGTTCCCTGCTAATATTCAGTTGCTCTTTTTATCGGACTTTCTAAATGTACCAGCTATAGGAAATTGTGGAGAAAAATCCTGAAAATGTTAACACTGAAATGTTTTTTTCACTGATTTTAGCATACGCCCTAACAAGCACATCTGTGTCCAACCATAGCTCTGAGATATACTTTATCATTTCATCCAATGGATTTTAATAGAGATGTGTCTTCAACACTTAGCCTATCATTTGGTCCTTCCAAGTCATTCTGTTTCTAGTTCCTGAACTGGATAAGAAATAATGGTAGCTTATATTGCCTTTGGTTTTGTGTATCTACATTAGCATCCCATTGATGCAATAACAAATTATCATATTTAGCAGCTAAAAAAAAATATATATAATGATTTATTATCTGGAAGTTCTGTAGGTCAGAAGTCCAATATGGGTCTCACTAGGCTAACAATGACGTTGGCTGGGCTGTTTTTCTTACCAGAGGCTTTGGGCATGAACCCACTCCCAAACTCACTCACGTTATTAGCAGAATCTTCTCATTGTAGTTGTAGGGCTGAGGTCCCTTTTGCTGTGCCAGTTGTCAGCTGAAGGCTGCTTATGGCTCTTTGAGGCCTCTATTGTCTTTTTCCAAAGGAGCCCCTGCATCTAAATGCCCATAACGGGATGCTGAAGTCTGGCATTTGGAATCTCTCTGACTTTGCCTTCTGCATATCTCACTGACTTCCCTCTTCTGCCACATTTCTTTGTTTTTAAAAGGTCGTGCAACTAGATTGGGCCCACCTGGATAATCCAGTATAATCCTCCTATTATAAGGTTTGTAACTTTAATAATATCTGCAAAGTCTCTTGTTGTAATGTTGCATTTTCACAAATTCCTGGGATTAAGTTATGGGCATCTTTTGTGGATCATTCTACCTACCACAATCACTTATGGTCTCAGCAAACATTTCAACTTTTCTTTATAGTGTTAGTAAATAAACAGATGCAGTATTGGTAACATAGAAATTGTAAAATTAGATTTCATGTCTTTATTAATTGAACCCATTTTTATTAACATGTAAATACATGTCAATTTGGATTTCTTACTTTACCTAAAAGTTATATTTCTTTGAACTGAATGTATATCATCCTAAATTCTCTTCTTATTACCTAGATTTTATTATTTTTATGTTCAAATATAGAAATGTAAAGGGGAGAATTCCTGCTTTTATTACTACAGTATTCCATGACATACATATGAAGTTTTCAAATGTTAACACCAAACTGTATGAAATACCATGAAATGTATATTATGCATCAGTGGCATAATGTTGGTTTGATTGCCTCAGTTAAAAGTCAAATTTCACCTTACCCTTATTTATCTGATCTAAATATTATGTACTTCCAACATATGTGCAAAACAAGCCTAGAAAATATAGAAACAATAAAAGTGCAAGGATATTTGACGTGATGAGATCAGACAGGAATAGAAAAAAATGCTTACTATAGGGGAAAACATTATGCAACTGTATATATACAGTATAGCCAGGATTATGGCAAAGGATGGTGATTAATTCATATTTTAATAAAACACCAAACAAATATAGATTTTAAGAATTGTTCTGATTATACTTTTTATCTTTCATTGTTTTTTCATTCAGTCAACCATTATATGCTGTATATTTATACCTACAATGTGTCAAATGCAGTCATAGGCTTTGAGGAAAAGATGAGGGAAAAAAAACACAGAAACAATCTTCACCCTATTAATGTGGAACATACTTTCTAGTGAGGGATTATCTATTAGGGGATATCTAATTAGATGTAGCAGAATATATTTGGAAAAGGGGATTTTGTATGACTAAAGTATAGAATGCAGCATAATAAACAGCACCATGGATAAAACCTTGAGGAAAATACTTTATTTAAAAGACCTTCAGGTGCCGGCCAAGTGGCTCAGTTGGTTAAGAGCTCACTCAAGTGTGTGTGAGCTCTGAGCAACAGGGTCGCCAGTTTGATTCCTGGCCCAAGCTGAGCTGCCGCTGAACTGCCAACAGGTGGCAGGATGGCTCAGCTAAAAATAAATAAATAAATTAATTAATTAATTAAATTAAATACCTTCAGAAGAAAGGAAGGCTGTGAAGAAGGAAGACATCAATAAGTAGGAAGAACATCAGAAGACAATAGTATATTGGAGAGGTTCAATTTGGAAAGAATTTTACAAAGTAGATGTGAGCATTAGATTTAATAAATGAAAATATTTTAAAACTCAAATACAATAAAGAATATGGTTAAATGAATAATTCCATATAATTCTGGTTGTGTAACCTTTTTGAAAAGCAACCTGCTGATATTTATTATTAAAAATTTTAAATATCAATCTCTTATGAATCCACAATTCTTCTTTTGATCAGTGTCCTGGTGAAATGCTTACACATTTGCACAAATGTTTGTACAAAGATGACTCTTCTAGTATTTTTTTATCATAATTGTTACTCAATTAAAAGACTTAGTTGCCCAGCAAAAAATCAAAATCAGTACTATTCAATAAAGCTTTCTGTGCTGGTTTATATATTTTATACCAGCTACTCAGCAGCTAAAGCTATTGAACAACAATATTTTGAATAAAAGTAGGTTAAAATACGACTCATACTCATACTATTGATTTAAAACTAAATTCATAATAATGCACATATTACAGTATTGTAAACAGCACATTTCTATATGTGTGTGGTGTGATACATAAATGTAAAGTTTAAAAATATATGGTTAATAAATCATTTTGGCATTTTTTCTCTTAAAATAAATAATGGATAGAAACATTGTTTAGTAAATGGTTCATGTATGTGGTGTAAGAAGGTGGTCCAGTTCATTTATTTTTTTTTTTGCATGTATCTGTCCAGTTTTTCCAGCACTAACCATTTATTTTTAATTTTATATTATTATTTCTTTTAGCTGAGCCATCCTGCCACCCGTTGGCAGCTCAGTGGCAGCTCAGCTCGGGCCAGGAATTGAACTGTTGTTGCTCAGAGCTTGCACTCTTGAGAAGCTCTTAACCAACTGAGCCACTTGGCCAGCCACTCCAGCACCATTTATTGAATAGACTATTCTTACCCTAATGTAAATTCTTGCTTCCTTTGTCATAGATTAAATGACCATTTAGGCATGGATTTATTTCTGGGCTCCCTATTCTGTTCCATTGATCTATGTGTCTGTTTTTATGCCAATACCATGCTGTCTTGTTTGCGATAGCCTGGTAGTATAATATGATATCAGGTAGTGTGATACCTCCAGCTTTGTTCATCTTTCTTAGGGTTGCCGTAGTTATTTGAGGTATTTTATGTTCCATATATTGGGTTGTCGGAAAGTCATGATGCATTTTTGCACCAAAAAACATAGGAAAAATATGTCATGACTTTTCTGACAACCTAATTAATTATAGGATTATTTGTTCTAGTTCTAGGGAAAATGCCATTGGTATTTTGATAGGGATTGCATTGGATCTATGGATTGTTTTTGGTATTTGGACATTTTATCTATATTAATTCTTCCTATCCATGAGCATGCTATATGTTTCCATTTATTTGTATCTTCTTTAACTTCTCTCTTCAATGTCTTATAATTTTCTTAGTACAGGTTTTTTATTTCCTTGGTTAAATGTATTCCTAAGTATTTTATTTTTGATTCAATTGTAAATGGAATTATTTTCTTAATTTCTCATTCTGATAGTTCATTATTGGGGTATAAAAATGAAACTGATTTCTGGATATTAATTTTGTATCCTGCTACTTTACTAAATTCATTTATCAGTTCCAATAGTTTTTTGGTGGAATATTTTGGGTTCTTTATATATAGTGCTATGTTATCTGCAAACAGTGACAGTTTTCCTTCTTCCTTTCTTATTTAGATTTATTTATTTATTTATTTATTTCTTCTCTGATTGCTCTGACTTCCAGAACTATGTTGAATAAAATAGGTGAAAGTGGGCATCCTTGTCTTGTTCTTCTTTTTAAGAAGAATGATTTCAGTTTTTACCCATTTTGTTTATTAGCCTTGTTATACATGCATATGGTCTTTACTATGTTGAGATATGTTCTCTCTATTCCCACTTTGCTGTGAGTTTTTATCATAAACGGATGCTGGATTTTGTCAAAAGCTTTTCTGCATCTATTGGTATGACTATATGATTTTTATATTTTATTTTATGTGGTGTACAACGTTATTTCATTTGTGGGTATTGAACCAACCTTGCGTACCAGGAATGAATCCCACTTGATGTGATATATGATCATTTTAATGTATTGCTGAATTTGGTTTGTTAAGATTTTGTTGAGTACAATAATACCTTGGTTTGCGAGCATAATTCATTCCAGAAACAAACTAGTTGTATTGCAAGACATTGCTCGTTTACCACATTACAGTGGATTAGAAATGTTGCTCATCTTGCAGAACACTCGCAAACTACATTACTCGCAATTCAAGGTTTCACTGCATTTTTGCATCTATGCTCATCAGGGATATCAGACTATGGTTTTCTTTTTTTGTAATGTCTTTGTCTGTTTTTGGAATCTGGGTAATAATGGCCTTGTAAAATGTCCTTGCAAGCCTTCCCTCCTCTTCAATTTTCTAGAATAGTTTGAGAAGAATAGGTTTTAATTCTTTTTTGAATGTTTTGTAAAATTCACCTGTGAAGCCATCTGGTACAGGACTTTTGTTGGGAGCTTGTTAATAACTGATTCAATTTTGTTAGTTGTAATGTGTCTGTTAGATTTTTTGTTTCTTTTTGATTCAGCTTTGGAAGACTGTATGCTTCTAAGAATTTATCCATTTCTTCCAGATTGTCTATGCTGTGTGATTAAATTGAAAAGTCATACTAAATATAAGTTATTTAGCTCTCTAGGTGTTTTCACTGTTGCTAATCTTTACTCAGAAATGAATACTTGAGAGCACACATCATAAAATGTTTTAATTCAGTTATATGGTCAACATGGTATTTCTCAAATATGTAAAAATTGAGACATTAATATCGGGCTGCTGATATTATACATTTACCCTTAAATGTTTCAAAGTACATTTCACAAGTATCTGTAACCACAGTACAGCTATCAAAATCATTAATTAGAATATTGATACAGTTTATTAAATCAACTGTATACATTCAAATTTCATCAGTTTTTCCATTAATGTACTTATTAGCTCTTTTTGTTTTCCCAGTTCTGATTCCAGTTCAGACCTTATCTATTTATTTGCCATGTTTCTTTAATTTCATTTAATCTGTAAGAGTTAATTTACCCTTTGTTTAGTTTTCATGAACTTGACATTAAAAAAGAAAGAAAGAAGAAAGAAAGAAAGAAAAGCTACAGACCAGTTATTTTGCAGAATGTCCTTCAATTTGGTTTTGACTCGTGCCTGCTAATGATTCCATTCAAATTATGTGTTTTTGACAGCATTATCACAGAAGTGATGCTGTGTCCTTCTCAGTGACTGATAAGGGGGTACATGCTGTCAGCTTGTCCATTACTGGTGAAGTTAATTTTGATGATTTGCCTAAGGTTATTTCACCTAGGTTAATCCACTGTAAACTTATGAGTTCCTCCTTATAAAAAACCAAATAAACAAAAAAAGAACAACTGCAACAACAACAGCAACAACAAAAAAACAAGACATAACAAAACAAAAAGAAAGCATAATTTGGGGAGAATTACTTTGAAGATGTATAAATATCCTGTTCCTCATTATACTTTACCCATGAGGTTAACTCCCACTCATGATTTTGTCTGATTCAATTATTATGATAGTTGCTAAATGGTGTTATTTCTAACTCTACCATTCCGTATATATATATTTGTGTAAGTTACTTTTAGCTGAACTAGGCAGTTCAATGCATATCTCCAGGGATGCCTGGAAGGTTCAAACTGACTCTTGGCCAAGAGAAGGATGAGAGTGCTAACTAATGATTTATAGTGGGCTATTTAAAGTTTGAAACTTTCTTGCTATCCTCATGCCAGTTTGTTATTGATCACTTACAACCAGTTACACAACTTGGCTTAGCTCTCTGAGCTAGAAGGACATAAAAGATCTGACTGGGAATATTTGGGAAGCTCTTCTAAAACCAGTATGCCTCAAACAAGTTGTAGTGGTTCATACTTCATGTACATCCTATGTGAATAAGAATGGTTCTGAAGAACTGCCTGGAAGTCTCTCAGGCTATTGATGCTTGTCTGAAGAATACTCTTTCTGTATTTATTGATTTTGTTAAAATTTTTGTGAATGTGCATTTATTCAATTGCTAAATTCTTAAATACACAGAAATTAGTTTCCTGATTTGCTATCCCATAACACTGTGAAAAAAAAATTCTCATTAAACTTCCATATTTGCCTGTAGTCTTTATTGTCTTTAGTCTGAGGATATATTGTAGAAAAGAATCATTTGACAGTTAGGACTTTTGCCCCTGAAGTGTGCTTATGTTATTCTTTTTTTTTTTTGTATACTATATCAGTATTTATATTCTTACCCCAGTTCATTTTATATACTTTAAGATTGATAATCACATGATTCCAAAAGTCAAAATTATATAAAGCGAGAAATGTCACTTCCTTTAACCTCTTTTATCCTGTTCACACCCACTCCTCTTTGTGTTGTACCATTTTGATTTTCTATCAACCTATTTCTTCACAACCTTGCCAACAGGATTTGTTGTTAGGTCTTGGCAAATTTTGCCAATCTAATGGGTGATAAATGACAGACAGTTCTTTGTAGTTCTGATTTTATTTCTCTCATTCTTAACAAAGTTAAATTTTTTTATTAAATTATCCTAATATAATTTTGATTTGTCTATTATTTGTCTGGTTTTGGTCTTTTTCCGTAAATTTTAAAAAATTATTTATGTATTAAAGATACCATGTTTTACCTATAACTTATGTTGCAAATATCTTCTACAATTGTCAGTTATCTTTGGAATTATCTTCTGGTGTTAAAATAACTTTATTTTTTGTTATGTAAAAGTTTTAAATGCATTTGAATATATTTTTTCTTTTATTCTTTCTGGATTTTAAGTCATATAAAGTCTTTCCCTATACTCAAAAGATGTAGAACTTCACCTGTTTTATTTTTCTACTTGTGTTGTTAGTTTTGTTAGAGCTGTATAATATTTGATTTTATTCTTGTGTATTGTAATGTATCTTATCTTTTCCCAACTGACTATGCAGTTTTCTCAACACCATTAATTAAAATGTCGGCCTATGCCCTAATAATTTCATATGTAATTATTTTCTTTAGTTTTTAATTAATACATTTTCCAATTACAGTTCACATATATTATATTACTTGCAGGTAATGCATCATAGTCATTAGATATGTATATACCTTACAAAGTGATCACCTCATAAGTCTAGTTCCCATCTGATACCATACATAGTTATTACAATATTATTGGCTACTCATATATTCCCTATGTTGTACTTTACATTCCCATGTCTATTTTTATAACTGGCAATTTGTACTTCTTAATCTCATTCAACTTTTTCACCCATTCCCTCAACCCCCTCCCATTTGGTAACCATCAGTTTGTTCCCTGCATCTATGAGTTTGCTTCCGTTTTGTTTGCTCATTTGTTTTGTATTTTAGATTCCACATATAAGTGAAATATGTTTTTTGTCATTCTTTGTCTGTCTTATTTCACTTAGTATAATACCCTATAGGTCTATCCATGTTGTCACAAATGGCAAGATTTCATTATTTTTTACCACTGAGTAATATTCCTTTTTATATATGTACCACATCTTCTTTATTCATTTATCAGTGAACACTTAGATTGCTTTTATATCTTGGTTACTGTAAATAATGCTGCAATTAACATAAGGTGCCTGTATTTTATTCAAATTAGGGTTTTGGATTTCATTGGATAATACCCAGAAGTAAAATTGCTGGATTATATGGTAGTTGTATTTGAAATTTTTTTGAGGAACCTCCATACTATTTTGCACAGTGGCTGTATCAATTTGCAGTCCCACCTACAGTACACTAGGGTTACTTTTCCTTCACATCCTCTCCAATACTTGTTGGTGATTTATTGATAATAGTCATTCTGACAGGTGTGAGGTAATATCTCATTGTGGTTTTGATTTGCATTTCCCTAATGATTAGTGATGTTGAGTACGTTTTATGTGTCTGTTAGCCATCTGTTTGTATTCTGGAGAAATATCTATTCATGTACTCTGACCATTTTTTTAATTGCATTACATTTTTGGTGTTGAGTTGTATAAGTTATTATATATATTTTGGATATCAATCTCTTACCAGATATATCATTTGCAAATACCTTCTCTCATTTAGTGTGTTGCCTTTTTTATTTTGCTGATGGTTTCCTTTGTGATGTAATCTTTATAATACACCAGATGTCCTTTAACATCTCAGATCTATTTCTGGACTTTCGATTCTATTTCATCAACTATTTGTTTATGCAGCAGCACTGCACTTTTTAAATAGCCTAACTTTAGAGAATATTTAATATTATGTAAGTCTTGCCCCATGTTTCTAGTTATACTATTTAGTCTTACAAAATTATAATCAGCTTGTCTACGTCTATAAAATTTTGTACGAACATTTACCAGGATTGTGTTAAATTCATAAAATTACTTAAAGAGAGAGAAGAATCAGCTTTTGATATCTAATCATTTTATTAAAGAATACACATTCCATTTCTTTTGGTCAAGTCTAATTTGTGTATACACATACACACACACACACACACACACACACACACATATATATATACATACATACATACATATATATGTATATATAGTTTAAATGTTTCTCTTTAAGTATATTTCTAAGTTTTCTAACACTCGGTGTTGCTATAGTAAATAGAATTTTCTCTACTATTATGTCTTTGAACATTTTGTTGTTTATGAATAAGAAGGCATTTGATTTCTGAATGTTAATGTTATTCTGCTACATTAGTAAATTATTTTATTTTTGAGTTAAATTTATTTTATTTTTTTTTAAAGATTTTTATTGGGGAATTGGGGGCATGGGCACAGTGCTGGGGAATTGGGGGAAAGGGAACAGACAAGTTGCCGTCGTTTTGTTCTTCAGTCTAGTTGTGGAGGACGTTGCTTCACTGGCCCAAGTTGACACCATCATTGCGCTCTTCCCGGGAGAGGCAGATCAGTGTCCGGCTTCTGGATGGCCGCTCACAGCGGCTGCTGGCCACTCACGCTGGCTGCTGGCTACATATGGTAGCTGATGGCAACCCACTGCAGCAGGGGCTGCAGCCTACGCCTCCGCTGGCGACTCACAGCAGCCCAGCTCCAGGTTGAGAATTGTTCAACATCTTAGCTGTGGAGGGCAGTGTCACTGGCCCTCATATGTGGGATCTGAACTGGGGCCCTCTGGCGTCCCAAACCAGGTCTTAACCATCGCACCACTCAGCAGGCTCACATTTATTATTGATTCTTTGGGCTTTCCAGGTATACTATCCTATCATATACAAATAGAGAGTTGTACTTCCTGTTTTACAATTCAGAGCACTAATTTATTTATTGTTTCTAAATGGATTGGCATGCACTTCTTTTTGTGTGTGTGTGTTATAAAATTTATTCGTGTAAGCATTCAGACATTTTTAGGTGGGAAAGATGATATGAAGATTCCACTACAAGGTGCAACAGAAAATCATACTGGAAAGAACGGTGCAGCTGGAGCAGGACTGGCAGTGGCACGATTCCAAACGCATATTAGACGAGAGCACTTCATCGGGGAGAAACTTAAAATAATAATTTAAAGCTTCATGAGGCAAGATATGTTCCAATTTAAAACAGTAAGAAATAGTACCATCAATGAAAAAGGAACTCAACTTCTAAGTGTACCAAAGGGTTGTGGGACAAACAAGAGGGAAAATTGCATTTGTTGAGGTACAAATAGGAGTGTTTCCATAAGAGGGGCATTAGTTATTATTAATGGCAAACCCTGCAAATACAAAATAAAACCCAAATCACTGGTCACATAATTTAACATGTACATGTAATAAAGGCAAGGCAATAGACTCAAGTTATGGCCTGTCAAATATTTACTCCACTGACAGTATCTACAGAAGCACTTGGCCAATTTGTACACAGTGATTCTTTATGTAAGCCCGAAGGGTTTCCATAAAAATGACACTATATACAAATCTGTACACTGACCCACCAGAGTGACCTCCATCTCCCAGGGAGGGGAGTTACAACTTAAAGCAGGATACCTGAGGTTTCATTTCTTCAGTTGCCTTATCATAATCCCAAATATACATTTCAGGGTTTGTGTTTGTTTTTAAAGACACTTTCCTTGATATGTGCACTATGGTTAAAATTAAAAACAAGAATAATCAAATAAAATGATCGCTTGAGGAGCTGACCCTCCCCACCCCATCTAGAGACTTCCCTGGCCGAGGCCAGCGAGGAAGGACCGTGTGACACTAGACAAGCAACCTCGGCTTGGGGGGAGGAACGCTCGAAGGGGCATCTCTTCAGCAGAGTCAGCAAAGACTCTCGTTGACTTTTTTTAATGGAGGAGGATGAAGAAGAAAAAAGGAAAAACAAAACCCCAAATGCCAAAGTAATTTCAGCAGGATGAAGTTCCCTCCACCACTTAGTGAATATCTCTGGAGCTGCTGTACAAGCTGGGCCACCATGGTGTCCGAGATCCCGGGGCAAGTCTCGTCTGCCAGGTAGATGGCCCCTCGCAGGTCTTCCAGGGACCCCATGTTACCTCCACACGCCTGGCTCTTCTCCTTCAACTCTGCAGACAGAGGAGAAATAACTGTAGGTAAACACTGAGAGAAAGGCCTCTTTGGGATGTCTTTCATCTTATTTCTTTCTAAATCCGATGGCTGAAGAGCTCCATTCTCAAGGCTCTTCGGGTCTTTCTCTCGGATCATGAAGATCCAGTCCCCAGAGTCGCTGCCTCCGGATGCCTAGCCGTCCGTGTCCGTTTCCGTGTCACAGTCTTCAGAGCTGGAGTCTTCATGGTGCTGTTCGGCCTTCCACCTCTTGTACCTGTCAATGAGGACGTTTTCTTTGCATTGCGTATTATAAACTTGTGCTTCAGTCACTCCTTAGCAGTGGGTCTCAAGCTCGGCTCCTTATTCAAACAGGCCTCAGCAAATTCCTTGAGGGGTTCGCTGTAGTTTCCTTCCAGCGTTGGGAGGTTGTTCTTTGGAATGAGGAATCAAACCTTCATGGGATGCAGCTCAGAATGAGGTGGTTCCCCTTTTGCAAGCTCTATAGCTGTTATGCCCAGGGACCAGAGGTCTGCCTTTGAGTCGTAGGCTGACTGTTTAATGACTTCGGGTGCCATCCAGAAAGGGGTGCCCACGAAGGTATTCCTTGTTATCTGGGTATCTGTTAGTTGGCCCGCCACTCCGAAGTCAGCCAGCTTCACCTCTCCATGTTCGGAGAGCAGAACGTCGGCAGCTTTAATATCTCTGTGTATTTTCTTCTCCAAATGCAAATAATCCAGTCTTTTCAGTATTTCTCTTACTATAGTAGCAATCTGAGTTTCATCTAAAGGGTAAGGTTCTAATAGATCTAGCGCAGAGCCTCCACCTAGGTATCCCATTATTATCCACAGCTTAGCATCCTTCAGATAAGCTCCATAATATCGGGTTACGTACGGACTGTCACACTGACTCGGCCCTGTGATTTCTGGTTGAATGTCCTCTCTCTCATCTTCAGCTTCTTCCAGATCAATGATTTTTATGGCAACCACTTTCTGAGTCCGATTGCCAGTGCCTTTGAACACCTCGCCAAAAGAGCCCTTTCCAATTTTCTCCAGTTTTGTAAAAAGCTCTTCTGGATCTGCTTTTAGGTTCTGCAATGCCGGCCAGGCCTGACTGCACCAGGGAGTGGGCCATGACGGTCAGGACGGGTAATTCCCGGGACGGGACGGCCGGGCCGCCGCGATTCGCGCGGCGCCGAGGCCCGCGGGCCAAGCGCAGCCCTCCGGCGACGAGGGCGGCCGGCCAAGCCGAGTCGGAGCCCGAGGCCACCCCAGCCCCCGCAGGTCCCGGGCCGGATGGTGGCTCAGCAGCCGGCGGCGGGCGGCGTCTCCATGCACAACGCCGGGAAGGGGCTGCGAGGGGCCGCCGCCGCCACTAGGCTAGAGCCCGGAGGCCTGGAGTCGGAGTCTGGCACGCCCTTCTAATACGGTGTTAAATACTAGGAATTTAGATGGCATCTTTAATTTGTATCTGTTCTTAGTGTAAATACCACTGTTTCCCTGTGAAGTACAATACTGGTTTTGTAACTCGTTTGTTTTATTGTGTTAAGGAAGTATATATTAATTTGCATCTTCTTAGCTCTGCTTTTATGAAGAGTAAGTATTTAATTTCCTTAAAGGCTTCTTCATTATCTTTAGAGATATTCATATGATTTTTCTTTTTTGATACATTAATGGTATGTTATCTTAACTGATTTCCAAATATTGAACCAAGCTTGCCTTCCTGTCAATTGTTCATGGTGTATTATTTTCTTAAGGTGATGTTAAATACTGCTTGCTAAAAATTTCTTTAGGATATTAAATTAATATTGTAATGGTTAATTTTATGTGTCAACTTGAATGGACTAAGAGGTGGCCAGAGAGCTGGTAAAAAGTTATTTCTCGGTGGGTCTGTGTTGCTGTTTGTAGTAGAGACTAACTTTTTTTTTTTTTTTAGCTGAGCCATCCTGCTACCTGTTGGCAGCTCAGCGGCTTGGGCTGGACTCGAACTGCTGTTGCTCAGAGCTCAAACTCTTAAGTGAGCTCTATAACCAACTGAGCCACTCAGCTGGCCCATGTGAAACTAACTTTTGAATCACTAAAATGAATAAAGAAGATTTACCCTCTTCAGTATGGAGAGTCATCATCCAATCTGTTGAGGGCCCAAATAGAATAAGAAGGTATAGGAATTGTGAATTCTATCTCTTCATGAGTTGGACATCCATCTTCTCCTGCCCTATCAGAGCTCCTGGTTCTTGGGCATTTGGACTCTGGGACGTACCCAATCAACCCCCCTGTTTCTTATGTCTTCAGCCTGGAATTCGGAGTTATACCAGGGGCTCCCCTGGTTCTCACACCTTCAGATTCAGACTGATTTATAGTAACCTTTTTCTGGTTCTCCAGCTTGTGTTTCATGGCATATGCCAGCTTCCATATGGTATAAAGCAATTCTCATTACAAATCTTCCCTATCTATCTACCTATCTATCTAATCTATCTATCATCTCCTACTAGTTCTATTTCTCTGGAGAACCCTAAATAATGCAAATATTAAATCATTGATTGTAATTTTCTTTTCCATGCTTTTTTTGGTATTTGGAGGACAGAGCATGCCAGCACTGGTATTTGTGGGGGGATTGCCCTCTTTTTTCTGTAAATCCAAAATTTCCCATTTTTAGTTTCAAACAGATATCATAACCACTGAATATTCAAACAGGTATCTCTCCTTGTACCTTTTTCTTTCCCAGCCATGATGCCTTTCAAAGCTTACCACCACAAAACATGCCCACTTTTAATTTTCTCCCCTGCATTCAGTCTTCTGAAAAACCATTTTTTTTTTGTTTTCAGAATTTTCATAGTAATGGTGGAGTCTTTTTGTGGCAGTGATTTTAAGTCAGTCTTCATCTTGTTGTCCTCTTTTCTCTTCTGAGGAGTTTCCCTGGATAGTGCTGCTTTATACAGACGTGTGATCAGGGAGTGTGAGAAATAATGACACTAAAGTTCAGCTTATCTTTTTGTAAATTTTTTAAACTTGCAGATAATTTGATTGTGGTTTTCTTGTCTTCTAAATGCTCTTGAGTATGAGGGTTTTGAATTGTATGAGTTCTTATGGAGGATCTGCATTGCTTTTTGAGGATGTATAGAGAGATGTAGATATTGTTAGCCACAATTTTCCTTGACCACCAGCATTCTGAGTATTTTGGCATAAGCAATCTTTGTATTCAAATTGAAAACACACACACACACACACACACACACACACACACACACACACACACATATATATATATATATATAATTTCCCCCCAGAAAATGCCTAACAGTATATTTTTATGGGGCATAAAACAAAGTTTATGAAATGTATTGTGGAAATCTCACTATCTAGTTTTGTAAGTTTCTTGCCAATTTGTTTGTTGACTTCATTGGTGGGAATAGAAGACTCAAACCAGCATGCACAGGAATAGTAGTGAAGGAGAAGGAGATGAAGGAAGGAAGAGGGGGACTGGTAGGGGGGAGGGGTGGAGGATGGGGAGGAGAAGAAAGAATTATTTTTATTTGCCTATAGCCATCCTAGTTAATATGCTTTCATAATCACCAAATTGTTACCATATAACCTAAAAGAGTCCCAAAACATAGGTTCTCAGAACAATTATAGCAGTCTTAAAGGGTGAACATTTTATTGTGGTATTGAAATAAAGGGCAGCAAATTAAATTACTTAGAACATCAGCTTGAGTTATTTTTTAAGAAAAAAAGTTCCAAAGCACATTTACTGATGTTGCCTCGGGGACTTCTCCCAGAGTAGTGTTTATAGAGGAAACATATTCCATTAGATAGTTGCCCCTCTCCACATTGTTCTGTTTTTGTTTAGATGAGCATTGAACTGAATGTGGACATCGAATTCTTTTCGCCTTGTGCATTTATTCATTTTTATTTCTTACTTGAAACATTCTTATGCCTCATCTACCCACTTATTCATATATGGTATTCAAATGTTGAGAGCAGTGACAACCATATTCATGAACTCCATCTATGTATGAATGTATAAATAACCATTTAACCTTTAAATATCTTGATAATCATTCAGCAAGCCAAAGGCATAGATGTCACCAGTTTTAATGCACACACTGATTTGCTCTTGGATTTTATCACTTACAACCATTAAGTATTGAAAGGATAATTTATCTTGAAGGTTGAAGCCTGTGTCTTTTAACTAAGTGTTATCTAGGGACAGAAAAAGGAACCATAAACAGATGGATTAGTTCTCTATGCACTAAATCTCAAACAGTACTGAGCTGCATGATATGCTCATTTTTGTTTTGTCCCTAGCTCAAGGTCATACGTAGAAAATAGTAATTCTTCTCTGAAAGCTGCATACCCTAGAAAGGTAGATTTTATTATGGCTATGCTATCTTTACATTAATAGTTTTGTTTTTCTGCAATTATGCTGAAAATTATATTAACTATATTTATGTTAGTTTGTTGCGTTTTCCATGCTTTATGCTTTTATAAAGGGTTACTTTAGTGAACTATTATCCAGTAAAACTGGGCAAATGCATAGTGCTAGGTAGAATAAAGAATAAAAAGAAATAACATTTATTGAGAACACATATTAAATATTATTTACTTTAAATAAACTAGCTCATTTAATACCTACATTACTCCCATGATTTGGATAATTTATAGCAATTTTACAGAATATGAAATAAAGGTTATATCCTTCACATAAGTTGTACAGGGCTGGCCGAGTGGCTCAGTTGGTTAAGAGCTTGCTCAAGAGTGCGAGCTATGAGCAACAGGGTCTCCGGTTCGATTCCCAGCCGAGCTGAGCTGCCGCTGAGCTGCCAACAGGTGGCAGGGTGGCTCAGCTAAAAAAAAAAAAAAAATTGTACAAAGTCATAATTTCTCTGTTAAGTAGAATAGCTTAGATTAAATGCCAGGTTTATATGATGTTTTCTGTAACTTCCCATAAGATGACATTCAATCTTCTTAAACCTACAATACCAGCTAGTCATATGTTTTACTTGAATTTATGTATACATTTTTTTATCATTTGTTTTTCAAGGAATTTTATTTTTGAAAACAATTTCAAATATACTATAAGCTTTTTAAATAAGTTCAACATTATAATAAAATAAATTTTGTACAATAAAAACAACATAAAATACATTATTTTAACTGCTTAGCACCCTCTTTCACTTTCAAAGGAATCTTAATTTGGACAGCACGTTGTTTAATCTGTGTTTAAAGAAGTTAGTAGCGATCTCATTTTCTTAGAGTGTTAACTCATTTTTCAAGCCTTATACAATGTTTCCTTTCTTCCCTCTATCTACCTAAAACTCTTTCTTCATTTGGTTGCAATCCAGCTCTACTTTCTCCCGTAATACCTTTTTTTTTAGATCTTGTATATAAGCCTTAGTTGGCAATGATCTGTTGTTGCCTATTAATGTTCTTTCCAATCATGATTCTTATTAAATAATTCAAGTTTCTTCAGAGCAAGGAAAATTAATTTATATTCATTTTGTGCAGAGGTACAGCATGTATGTAGCATATTGTTTTTATCTACACGATATTTGAACTTGTGATGATTCACCAACTAATGGTAGAATAAGAACATTAACATTTTTACTCTTGGGATGTCACTTAGTAAATTAGAAAAAAGATAAGAAGTTGTAGAGAAAATGCTGCTGTACTAATATACAAAAGGTGTGTTTCTTCCAAAGTAGGCTGTGATATTTAAAAGAAACAGGTGAGCTTACACAGTTAAGCTGCTCAAGACCTGACAGCTACCCTGTCCTGTTATAGAGAGATTTCTTCGGCTTGGTAGAATAAGCCCTGAGAGTTGGCAGACTGACTTGCTCTTGTCACACAGCGATTGAGCAAGCTCTCAGTTGAGACATGTCAAGTTATAAGAGTATGCACATTGCACCCATGTGCTAAGTTTCCCATTGTAGGATGACAAAACACCATGGGAACTAATGAGGAGTGGCCATTTCTGTACATCTGTATGAGTTTGACCTCGATAAAGAAAAGATTCTTGGTTGGGGAGAAAAGACTTGGGTTTTCATATATAGATAAGGAATCCCATAAATCCATAAGATTTAAACACTCCCTGAAAATAAGTTAATAGCTGTGTTGCCTAAGATATTCTCTGGTTGTAAATGTTGCCTTTCATTAGTAAACAGCTGACTTAGCATTAGAGTTTACGGAGAAGAGGGAGGAAAAGTCACCAGATGATGTAGACTGTCCTTTTATATATACATATATGGTGAAATGCAGTGTTAGTTCTTTTAAAAGTTGTAAGATCCTTGATACAAGTAACAAAAAGCAGATGGTATTTATCAAAGTTCTTTTGAGTATTCTGATTTTGCTAGTCAACAGATGATTCCAAATAAATCATAGCTAAATTCAGGTCTCACTTAACTTTAAAACTTTACACTTTTTTTTTTTTTTTAGATTTACAAAGGCATTTCATACCCATTGTTGCAAGTTCCATTGTATATAGGAGTATGTTATAAAACGTAACCAGATCACCCAACGCCTTCAACTGCATTTTCAAGAAGTACGAAAAACTAATAGTTTAGTGCATATTTTGTTTATGATTTTTTTTCTACACATACATAAACAATGTAGTGTCCCTATTTATAATTTACAAAAACCACCATGATTGCTTTATCATATGGAAAATATAGCATGGGCATCTTTCCAGGGGAAGTCTCAGAGCCCTAACTCGTTCCAGTTTTTGACAACATATATCCTACAATATAGATAAACCATAACCTAGTCTTTCTATGGTTCCATATCTGTAGCATTTTTCCCCCCCAGGATACTTATTGCAAAAATGTTGTATAAAATATCATTGCACAGATATGTAAGTTTATTTTTTATGTCAATTAGATTCTAAGACTACAGTTATTACAAAGGATATGCATAATGCTTACTTTAATATCTACAAGTAGGTTATTTTTAAAAGTTGCAGCTATAAAAACTACTATCAGGGATATATCAGTTTACCTACTTTTTTAAACACTCACTATTAAATGACCTCATCAATATAATCCATCATTTGGCTCTGCCTATATTACCTTTTTCATGCTAGATTCTTAAAATTTGTATACACAAAATAATAAAGAGAATGCCTTATATTTCATAAAATTTACAAGGAAACATATTTTTTTAAAGTGAACCAATACTTCTTTTCATCTCTCAAATGTACAAGCTGAAACTATTGATACATTATTTATTAGCAAATATATTGCAAAGTATGTGATAAATATGCTATTCAAAGCTTGCCTACTATTTTTAAGAAAGCAAACAAAATCAAATATTAAAATGGGCAAATATGGGAGTAAATACCTCAAACCAAACAAATTGAAATGACTAACATAGAAAAAGATGCTCAAAAAACACTTTTTTTAAAAAAAATCAGGTGATTTGTAATTTTGTTATTGAGTTGTAGGAGTTTCCTATGTATGTTGGATATTACCCCCTTAGCAGAAAGTTGGTTTGATAGAAGAAAATTTTTAGACATGATGGCTATGCCTGGGATGTTGGTTTTGGTGATGGCATCATGGGTATATGCATATGACCAAAGCTTCAAGAGGCATACATTAAATATGAGAAATTATTTATATATCACTTGTATATAAATAAAGATTGAAAATAGGAAGTGAATAAATTATATTAGAGTAAAAGGCAAGGAGACATGAGTGCAATGTACTTTGAAATAAATACTAAAAAATATATAATGTTGGTTAAAATAGCTAATATGAAAACAAGGTTGATTTGTAGAATAATTATTCTTTTTAGTCAGTATGAGTTTTGTGATAATAATAAGAGTAACGCTCTAATGACTTTTTTCCCCCTTCAGAAATACTCACAAACCTCTCTATGAAATAAGTTAGCATCTCTTTCTCAATATACTAATATGGAGCAAAACTAATAAGTGAGATAAACTATGTGGCATTTTATCTCTCCCCTCCATATAAATATATCAAGATATCTCTGATAACATCTTTGAAAGTATTTGCACATGACTTTCCCTTGTTCTTCAAGGTAAAAACCACTAACTTACATCTGATATTTATTATAAAAGTCTTGTCAATGCTTGGGAACTTGTCAGGGACATGTACTACGCATCATAGAATTTTTTCTTTTTTTAGTGATGGAGTCACCACTAAAATTTTTACTATTATACTTTGATAAGTTAAAACTGATTAACACATTTTAATTTCATATTTTATTTGAGTTTAATAAAACTCAAAAACAGTTTATCAAATGTGACCCATGTTACTTTCCATAAAAGGGATGTAACAATATTTTCATTCCACACATTCTTCAAGAAACTTTCACTTTTCATAAAGACCTGGATTCTAATTTCTTTGCATTGAATCTTGGCAGGCATGTGTCTGGATTGCAACAAGAAGAATATGACAGACAGGAAGCTTCAAGACTTCCAAAGTTATGCCATAATAGGTGAGGCAGCTTCTGCCTTATTAGATGGTTTGGGATCATTCATTTGGAATGTCAGAAATTCTACTCCTCTGAGATTCACAGGCTTGAGATACCATATTTAGGTACTTGAGTAAACAGACCTGCTAAACTCTTAATTGACAGACAGCCATATGATTGAGCATCTTAGAGCACCAACCAAGTTGAGCCTTCAAATGGCTACAGCTTCGAGTGGCTATCCAGGTAACAACTGACTTAGCCTCATGAGACCCAAGTAAGAATTAGCCAACCAAAACCTTCTTAAGTCTTTGGCCTACAAAATTATGGGTAAAATAAAAAATTATTTAAAAAATTATTTAAAGTAACTCCGTTTGGGGGTAATTTGCTATGTAGCAAAGTATTGTTGGAGAGTGGGCCCTTGTTGGCCCAAAGTCCAGGTCCTTGGCAACTCGAATTGAACGCGATGCCGGAGTAAAATAGCTGAAGAAAACGTTTATTTGAAGAGATAGTACATTTCAAAGTAGAAGTAGGCCTGAGCAGTAGAGAATGGCTCAAGGGCCCATTATTAGAAGAGAAATTACATTCCAAAGAGTTTGAAGCAGGCCACACGCAAAGGCGAGGCTCAAAAGGCTCAAAAAATGAAAGAAGTGGTAAAAAATGGGGAGAAGTGGTCAAAAAGGGGGAAGGCATCCAAAAGGGGGAAGGCATCCAAAGTGGCAGCCTTCCCAGGACTTGGAGTTTTTAATCCCCTCTTCTCTAGAATGGGCTCTTCCCCTCTGAGTGTGGGAACACTTGATTGGCACCTATAATTGACAACAGGACCCATTTGTTTTAGGGGTAGATAGTTACAACGAAAAGAAGTTTTGGGTCACTGGGCGGTCACATCCTGTGGGACATGCAGGAATGCAGAGGCCCAATGCCTGTCTCTAACTACCTGCCTTGTTTTCCCCTTGAGAGACATGATCCCCATGAAATCTCTATGGGAAGCTGAGGGACAGGAGGTCTCTTCTTCTGTATCTGCTCCCTGCTGGGCAGGGGTGTAGAGCTGTCCCTGCCTATTGGGGGTTCACGGAACTCTCACCCTAGCTGATCTCAGATGAGAGGAAGGGGCCTCGAGCTCCGCCTGGAAGACCGCACTGGCTTCTTTGGTTGTGACTGGCAGTCTTGCTGGGATGTCACCTGTATCCCTACAGCCCTTGAATGAGGAATAATTTCAATTAATTAATTTAATTAACTTAATTAATTAACAGATTTTGATTAGGAAATCTGTTAGCTCTATAATCTGTTTAGGATTAAGAAACTGATTTATAAGCAATTAAAAAAGGGGGGGCAGCAGGGGGTCTAGGATTCACAAACTGGTTAGAAAAGTAATCAAAGCCAAGAGCTAAGGAACTAAGAAACTAGGGAGGAGACTTAACATTTCTATACTTAACATTCTTATAGGAAAGAAAACTTAAAAGTTTCTCAGTAGTGGGCAGGGGCTACTCACTTGGCTGGTAACAATAGTAAATGACACATCATTCATTAAATAGAAAGTGTGAAATACCTAGGCATTTGGAATCAACTTAACTTTAAAGAGAACCTACACACATAAATGTTAGTAATGAAAGGAACAGCAGACACATCTAGTGTTACCTCACATTTCAATATTGAGGTAAATGGCCTAGATAAGGTATTATTTATTAGTATATGAGGGAATGAAACACATTTTTCATGGTTTTATGTGTAACTTTTTTTTTTTAAGATTTTATTGGGGAAGTGGGGGAGGAAAACAGCGTTGGGGAATTGGGGAAGGGGAACAGACAAGTTGCTGTCCTTTTTTTGTTCTTCAGTCTAGTTGTGGAGAATGTTGCTTCACTGGCCCATGTTGGTATTATCATTGCGCTCTTTCTGGGTGAGGCAGTGGTTCACCAGCCATTGGACGGCGGCTCACGGCGGCTCACAGCAGCTCACTGTGGCTCATGGCAGCTCAGGAAAGCTCACACCGGCTGCTGGCCAGCCCCACTGCAGCCTATGTCGCCGTTGACTCATGGCAGCCCAGCTCCAGGTCGAGCTATTGTTCACCATCTTAGCTATAGAGGGCACAGCATCACTGGCCCTCATATGTGGGATCTGAACCGGAGCTCTGCTACTCAGACCTGGCGTCCCAAGCCAACTCCTAACCAACGTGCTACTCGGCCGGCCCCTATGTGTAGTATTTTTAGTAGTTTTAAATATCTCTACATCTGTACAGATTAGGTAACCAGAGAATTTTAATTGACATTTTTACATTTTTATTAATTATTTCTATCTTCTTTATTTTACTTTATTTAAAATCAGCTGCTGCATTACATCCTTTGATTCTCAAACTCATTTCAAAACCTATAAGTAAAACCTTCTTTGTATAAAGTACTCTGTTAAGTACTGAGGGATTAAATTTGAAGTTCACATGTCATAGAGGTATGAGTTTACTGTTTAATATAGAAGACATTTAAATCATATATTGTGAATAAAATATGATTAGTTGTATAAAAATTTTATTTTAAAAAATGTTTTAAACAAAGAAGTTCAATTCGATAAAATATCAGATATTTTAAGGCTACCAATGGTGTTTGAGGTGATTGTAAAGGGTGAATTATGTTTTAACAAGTAGTGGTGGATGGTTAACTGCTTTTCAAAAAGAGAATATACTGAACAAAGGCATGAAAACAATAGGTACAGTCAGGGGATTATGAACCTTTTCACATGCCAACATATATATTTGTGTGTTCTAAGTGGTGAGATAGATGAATACTGTAATATGATAATGGACATGTAGATTAGGACATAGGCAACCTATCTTTGCTACTATACCAAAAGATGCAAAAGGTGTGTGTCTTGGGGCTGGCTGAGTGGCTCAGTTGGTTAAGAGCTCGCTCAAGAGTTTGAGCTCTGAGCAACAGTGGTTTGAATCCCGGCCTGAGCGAAGCAGCTGCTGAATAGCCAACAGGTAGCAGGATGGCTCAGATAAAAAAAAAAAAAAAAAAAAAAGGTCCGTGTCATAGATTAATTATGATCAAAGTACTTCTTAAGGAATATGAAAAAATGTATTTTCTGACCCACCAGCAGTAACACATTCACTTAAACTTTTGATTGTACTTTTTTTTTAAATTTAAGAATAGTTGGTATACAATATTATATTATTGGTTTGTCGGAAAAGTCATGACGCATGTTTGCGACAGATGGCGCTAGTTCATTTTTGGAAATACCAGAATCATTTGCATCTATGTTATTGCTATGTCATTTGACAGCTGACAGTTCTAGCTTCATTCTAAAAAAAAAAGTTTGAGCAATTTGTTTAAGTTTTGGAGATTTTACAAGTTGAAGATAGAAGACCAAACTGTACATTTTTGCCATATTTGACTGTTTTACTTCAGTAAAGGGAAGAACACGCGTCAAACTTGTGAGAAGTTGCATCAAGTTTATGGTGACAATGCTCTACAAGAACGTCAATGCCAGTGATGGTTCACGAAATTTCATTCTGGTGATTTTGATCTCAACAACGTTCCTCAGTGAGGGAAGCCCATCGAGGTTGATGACGATAAAATAAAGGCATTGATCAAGTCAAACCCACGCTACACAACACAAGAGATTACAGAAAAATTGAACATCCATCATTCAAGTGTTCATTACCACCTGAAGAAGCTGGGGTACATAAGAAAGCTCGATATTTGGGTTCCGCATGAACTCAAAGAAGTTCATTTGACAGCGTGTATAAACACATCTGCAATATGCTCATTAAATGTGAGGGAAACGATCCTTTTTTTGAAGTGACTGATAACTGGTGATGAGAAGTGGATTGTTTACAACAATGTTGTGTGCAAACGGTCTTGGTCCTGACGTGATGATTTGCCTCAAACAACATCGAAAGCAGACATTCATCAGAAGAAGGTTATGCTCTCAGTGTGGTGGGATTTTAAAGGTGTATTCTTTGAGCTCCTACCAAGGAACCAAACAATCAATTTGAATGTGTACTATTGGCAATTGGACAGTTTGAATGAATCCATCATCCAGAAACGTCCAGAGCTTATTAATTGTAAAAGAGTTGTGTTCCATCACAACAAAGGGAGACCACACACAAGTTTGATCACCTGTCAAAAATTATTGGAGCTTGGATGGATGCGTTGCCACAGCCACCATACTCACCTGACCTTGCATCGTCAGACTTCCACTTGTCTCACTCTTTTCAAAACTCCTTGCGTGGTATAATGTTCAATTCAGATGAGGCTGTAAATCAGCACCTTGTTCAGTTTTTCACAAATAAAGACAGATCCTGCTATGAATGAGGAATTATGAAGCTCACTGAAAGGTGGCAAATGTTATCAAACCAAACGGGCAATATGTCATTGACTGATCTTTGTTCTTTATATAAATAAATGACCTTTGAAAAACATAGACAAAATATGTCATGACTTTTCCAACTACCCAATAGTCAGATTCAGGTGTACAGTATAGTGACTCAACATTTTTCAGACCTTACAATATGATCACCTCACTAATTCTACTGGTCATTTGTCACCGTGCAAATTTATCACATTATTATTGGCAATATTCACTTTCACCTTATTCTTTTATCCCCCACCCCCTCACTTTGTTCTCTGTTTCTATGAGTCTGTTTTTGTTTTGTTTTATTTACTTGTTTTTTAAATTTTAGATTCTACCTTTAAGCGAAACTGTACAGTATTTGTTTTATTTGTCTTATTTCACTTAGCATAATACTCTAGGTCCATCCATGCTGTTGCAAATGGCAAGATTTCATTCATTTTTTTTTTATTGTAACTATCACAGCCTACTTACTACCTTAGACTTTTCAGAGTAGATCAATTTTAAGTGTAAATAAAACATTCTGGTAAAGCATTCAGCTATATGATAATACTTTTTATCATTTTGAACGACTAGTAACTTTTGATCCACAAGTATCACTGAATAACAAATCTTCTTGGCCCAAACAAATTACCCAAATAAGAATCTAAAAAGTAGACATGACATGGTTGCAAATTATTCACTCTGTTCTAGGAAATAATGAGTATTTCATGTATGTGAGATATTATTTGTCTTTAGAAATATTATTCCATGCCTGAAAGTTTTATCCTGAAATTTTACTTTTCTCAGAGAACAATTTTCTTTCCACCACAAACAACCTACTTATAATGACTGGAAAATGAACTCATATATTGGTTAAGCTAGTTAGTCATAGAGTCTTTTTAAGGCAGATACTTTCTATGTGCTTGACCCTCTACTAATGAGCTGGGGGGGAAAAGATACATAATGTATCCCTTTTGTTCTATAAAAAATGTAGCTCAGTAGAAGTCAAAGATCACTTTCCCAACACCAGGGATGCTAGCCAAAAGTTACCCTGACACAAAATGGAAAACTCTGAGAAGTAGAACTAACATTATAGTCTTGTCATTTTGTAGAGAAAATATGTCTCTGACCACTGGTACATAAATTCACAAAAAAAATCTTTTTGGCAAATTTAATTAATTCCATTCTCCAACTCATTGAAGGATAGATTTGTGTAGTATATGTGTTTATTTTTCAAGGTCAGTGTTCTAGAAAATTAGTGTATTAAAGACATAGCTAATTCTGAATACAGTAAACATCTCAACTGAAGGTATATTTGAAAAAGTGCAGATATCTATCCAAAGGGATTTCCTAGAATAAAGAGAGAAAATAAAGAAGGAAATGGCCCATTTCACTGTATAAAATCATAATCATTTCACTACAGATATTTAACAAAGAAATATTTGATTGGCTTCTTTAGCTTGGAAAATAAATTTGATATTGTAACTCAGCTTGTCCTCCCTCTCCAAAGGAATATAATGAACTCAGTAATTTAGATACAGAACAGTAGGTGAAGGATGCCTTGAAAGCATGCACACAGTCCATGGATGATTCCTTGTCCTGTTGAATTAGAATTTTCTAAGTGAAGGAAGTAACATTTAAAAAAATGTTATCTGATATTGCAAATTTAGAAACAGCGATATAGATGACTCCCTGTCTCTCCTTGTACAAATAACAATGTGCTACAGTATGGTTTAGGGGCTACATATGGAGAAATCCTACAGCAAAAAATGTAGTCCTGTGGCTTACTTTCCTTCCTTTCCTAAGACTGAGATAGAAAACACACACACACACACACACACACACACACACACACACACACACACACACACACACACAGACACACACACACACACACACACACACACACACACACACACAGTTCGAACAATTAAGTTCGGGAACTTGTTGCAACGATGTTGCCAATCTTTTTTGACATCAGAAGGATTTTTCATTATGAATTTGTACAAAATGGACAAACAGTTAACCAGATTTACTATTTGGAAGCGCTGAAAAGGCTGCATGAAAAAATGAGATGAAAATGGCCTGAACTTTTCACCAATTCATGGCTCTTGCATCACGACAACGCACCAGCTCACATGACACTGTCTGTGAGGGAGTTTTTAGTCAGGAAACAAATAACTGTATTGGAACACTCTCCCTACTCACCTGATCTGCCCCCTCAATGACTTCTTTCTTTACCCAAAGATAAAGGAAACATTGAAAGAAACTCATTTTGATGACATTCAGGACATCAAGGGTAATACGACCACAGCTCTAATGGCCATTCCAGAAAAAGAGTTCCAAAATTGCTTTGAAGGGTGGACTAAGGCAAGGGGAGTAGGATGAGTGGCGAACTTAATTGGCAGACCTTGTATGTCTAGCTGAGGCAGCCTTCTTTCTCCTTAGGTGCCTGTGAATACTTGTAATGAATTCTCAAAAAACTTTAGGAGAGATTTTTAGTGAGCAGAATTACTGAGAGTGGGAGTGGGGCAACTCAGGCATCCTAGGGATGCTCATAATCAAGGCTACATCACAGAGAGAAACAAGCTCAACACAACGTGGTTAGCTCAGAGTTCATTTACGTGTATATGTTAAATATATATTACTACTTGGGAGATAATCACAGTTTTCTATATTTGTAGTTTAGAATCAATGGCAATATCACTTGCTGTGTATGGCATCAGGACAAAAACTGCTAATTAGGTGGAGTATTCTCAAATTAGTTCTATTTCACTGACTGGCTATAGGATAATTGGATTACACAAGATGGAATGGGAGTATCTATATTATGTTATACCTCTAATCTTGAAACACTGAAAAGTAAGACAAGCAATGACAACGAAATAATAGTGCTGTGACCTATGTATTGGTTGTGGCACAACTGTATCATCTACACCTATGAAACACAGATCATTTAACACTCCTGGCAAAAGAACAATGACTTTGGTTTGTCTCCATATTCCAAGCACCCTGAATGTAATGACTTTATGGTGAAAAACCCTATTATGTAGTGATTAAAAGCCTGGGCTCTGGAATTGAATCCTTTGTGTTCTGATATTAACCCCATCACTTAATAGACATGTGATGTTGGGCAAGTTACTTCCTTCTCAATGACTCAGTTACTTCATTTATAAAATGGAGGGATCAATAATATCTACTTTATTTCATTGTTCTGAGAGTTAAATGAGCTAAGTTCTATAAAGAATTTATAAGTGAACCTGGCAGATAATAAGTATACAGCTAATGTGATCTATTAATGTTATGCTCTAAAATGTATTCTATTTTATGTAATGTTTGTCTTATTGCTGATTTATTTATTTGTATGTTTGTTTGTTTCTGGTTCCCTGAAACTATGATTATCTAGTAATTAACAAAAAAAAAATAGAATTATCACCTACCTTTTACTAACAGGAAAATCATAGAAATTTATTTTATAAATATTATCATGCTGCTCTAAGATTTCCTCTAAGACTATTAGAATAGTCTTTTATACTGTCATGGTGTGATTTATTTATTGTCAGAAACAATAAATAAAAATACCACAAAAGAAGGCCAGCTGAGTGGCGCGTTGGTTAAGAGCTGGCTTGGGACGCCAGAGGGCCCCGATTCTGATCCCACATATGAGGGCCAGTGACACTGCCCTCTACAGCTAAGATGCTGAACACAGCTCAACCTGCAGCTGGGCTGCCGTGAGTCGCCGGCAACGGCATAGTCTACAGCTCCTGTTGCAGTGGGTTGCCATGGGCTACCATATAGCCAGCAGCCAGCCTGAGTGGCCAGCAGCTGCCTTGAGCGGCCGTCCAGAAGCTGGTGACTGATCTGCCTCACCCAGGAAGAGCACAATGATGGTGCCAACTTGGGCCGGTGAAGCAACGTCTTACACAACTAGACTGAAGAACAAAAGGACAGCAACTTGTCTGTTCCCCTTCCCCCAATTCCCCAGCACTGTTCCTATCCCCAATTCCCCAGTAAAAATCTTAAAAAAAAAATACCACAAAAGAAATCCATACAATATTCAAGAGAGTTCCATTTTATTTTAAGCAACAGTACTATATTACCTACATTGAACAAAAATATAATTTTATACACTTTTAATGTATAAATGTACATTCAAATTGGAGGAGTGAGTTTTAGTCCAGATCCCAGGGAGAAATTGACTTCCTGCAAAAGTCATTAAAACAACTTTATTCAGATGTAAGAGAAAAAAAATGGATTTTGTTAGAGATCACAGAAGACAAACAGCACTTTTATTAAAGAGAATTATAGAGCTTCAAAGTAATGCACAGGCAATATCAGCTATGTAGGTAAGCAAAGAGTAAGGCATTTTATGCAGATACATCTAGAGGAAGAATCTGTTGACAACAATGCTATAATCAATACTTGATTGTTGATCTCCAGGAAAGAAGGGAGTGTAAGGGCACAGCTCATTAAAGTAGAGCATTTTATTTACTCTGAAGATAGGAGAGAACCCAGCCTCACACCACAAACTCTGAACAATAGCTGATAAATAACAATTAAACCTCTACAATTCACAGTGGAATTTAATACATGACGATATACAGTATGCATTTTATGATACAGTAAAAGGTATAGGAAATAGGTGGAAGAAGTCCTGAAGGACCCTATTGAGCAGGTCCAGTTTGGAGGCTGAAGGGTGGATGAGCCATGGGAGAAATACAGCAGACCTCTTCACCAAATGGAAGGAGTGCTTAGGAACTAGGTTCCCATCTGCCATTCTCTTTAGAGATAAATGGTTCCTTATTATGAAAAATGTCTAGAAATGAGGTTTAGCAACGAAACAATGTATGTCAATAATCATATAAACAACATAAGTCAATAAACATATAATGCCTGGCACTATGGATCAATATTGACAACATTGATCAACTTGTTAAAAATAAGAACTCCTAGGCCAATACCATGCATAAGTGTGGATTTTAAGGGTATATTATGTATAGATTATGAGAAATGTAATGTGAGCACTTAATATCAAAACTATTCTAGAATCCCAAACTATGCCAGAAACACCAAAATACCTAAATTCCCTGACAAAGAGGGCCTATATCATTCCTACCAGTATTTTTACAAGGCCATGGCATTGCAGTGTGTATATATGTGCATGTGCCTCTTTATGTGCAAGCTAGGAAGTGATAAAATAAGGAAATAAATTGATAATACAGGTAATACAGAAGAAAGTTCCCACAAGCCATTTGCTAAGAGTAGCATCAATAATTTCTGCCAGTAAATTAGAATACTTAGATTAAATTAAATAAAATCTACAATATAACTCCATCTCATATTAAATTATACAATTACATATTAATACTGTTACTAGAAAAACAGAAAACATGAAAAAGAATGCATATGAGCAAACTTGAACCAGTTTTTAAAAATAAACCTATATACTAAAATAACCATAACCAGAACTTACAAGATCATTTTAGAATTCAATGCAATAATATAGATTTATTAGAAGAAATTCTGGTTGAAAAATTCTATTCATTAATGCAAGAGGTTTTCCTCCATTGCTCTACCTCTTAACTGCAGCAAAGTTTTTGTTCTCTTTCTCTATAATCTCTATCTATCTCTATCTCTATCTCTATCTCTATCTCTATCTCTGTCTTGAAAATCTGTATGCCTATTCTATTATCATCTTTCTTTCATGCACTCTTTATTATGAAGAACTGTTCATTGTATTTAGACTTCTCCTGAAATTGTCTTATATCCTCCATTGATCGTTTTCTTAGAAACTTTTTTCCTGAATTATGGTTTAAGGTTACAGATATATAATGTTTGTATAAAGTTCAATTGCCTTTTTATTTCTCATTCACTGTGGCAGTTGGGTTAAATTCTGAGAGAAAAAAAAGGATAACGATATTTGCATTTACATATTAATTATACAAATCTCATGCATAAATTCTAAGGAAAACATTAAAAGGACATCAGGTTATAGTAGAAGGAAGACACCAATATCCTTTAGAGAATGCTTGCAGTCTTAGAAGAAGTGCTTCAATCACAATAAATAAGCTAAAAACAAACAAATAATATAGTACTAGATAAAATTTCTACATATTTTGGGTTTTTTTTTACAATTAAACAGAGTCCAATAGAATTAAATGTACCTGAAATAAAGACCTTGTTCTCAAGATTCCAAGGCCACAACATTCTTCCCTGTAATTAATAAAGAATAAACAATATGAATCTGTTATTGACATTTAACAAGGGGTTATAGAGGGTCTATAGAATTGTAACTTGTAATCATTTATTTTTTCTTCATCTGGTGTTTTTATAAAGCACCAGAGAGTGACTTTAGGTAAGTTTAAGAGAATAAACAGTCTTGATTATACACTGTTGATTCAGGAACAATATTTTGACTCATGAGTGCATGAGAAATCTACGAGGCTGAGGAACCAAGACTCGTTGTAGTGTTTGCACTATATGGAGGCAAAAGCTCCAGTCTTGGGTATATAATGATTATAAGGGAAACACTGCTACTCCTGTTTTGTATTTGTTCTAATTGTGTGTTGTTTAAACATTCTGTTTCTATCTTGCAGTACTTTTCCAGGATTGAAAAAAAAAAAAAAGTAAAAATAATTCTTTTTAATTTCAAAGATTGAAAAGGAAAACAGATGAAATTCTAAAAGGTTCCACAAACTCAAACAGCATGAGATGCAAACAAACATGTTCCAAGTGTGTTAGGGGCAGCGGGAAAAGTTGTGAGGATCAAAAAGGCCAGAATGTGGTCTTCCTGAGCTCCCAAAGCATGCTAATAGGAATTCAGATATGGCTCGAGGGTATGTGTGAGAGGAAGGGGTAAATTTTGTTAATTTTCTCATGGTTCTTATGATAAAAGGAGCTTCATTATGAAGTTAATTAATTTAAAAATACAGATATCTTCAGTATATTTAAGGTAATTACTAGAGGAAGAAAATAAAATACACATAAATCATTAGATGGGGACATAATTCACTAAGGGAACACACAAAATGCACAAAATCTAGAAGCACCATGCAATGAGCATGTCCAAGCCAACTTAGATGGTCTAGTCAGACAAGAAAAAGCAGCAGGCCATCATGTCCATTACTGTGTTCCTCTTTGGACTGCTTCATTCTGCTGCTGTTTCAGTGGCTCAAAGTACTAAGCTTTGAGAAAAAAATCTTCTATGAACTAACACATCATTATGTCATTCTCCCATTTTAAACTGCACATTAGTTAAATTGTGTTAGTGACTGTTATTTGCTCTTTTAATTTTACATTTTAATGTTTTCTATTTCTATTCTGGTGTATTTTTCTCTTCATTATGCAAATAATAATTAAGTGACAGCCTCTTCTGCTGACATTTTTTCAAGTGTCATTCCAGCTCCCACAGAGAACAAAAATTAACTGTTTGGTATATATTTCCAGGTAATTTTCTGTATCCAGGTGTGTTAATTTTGTATTAATGCTGTAACAATTTACCACAATCATAGTGGCTTAAAAAAAACACTAATATATTGCTTTACATTTCTCTGTTTCAGAAGTCCAACATGGTAGCACTAGGCGAAAACTAACAGGGCTGCTTGCCTCTCTATAGATTCTAGGGAAGACCCTTTTCCTTGCCTTTTCCAGCTTCTGGACACTGCCTGCATTCTCTGGCTCATGGCCCCCTTCTTTTATCCTTCAAAGCCAGCTTTGGGGGATCTGGTTTTTCTCATGCTACATCTGGTATTCAGGGAATCAGAACTAACGATTCAGAGAGTGCTCACATCCCTAAACATTCCTCAAAGTAAATATTATGAATTGTTTAATTTTGTTAAACTGATGGTTTAAAATAGCTTTTATTTCATTGTTTAATTTGCCTTTTGCCTGATTACTTACACAAGGAGACATCCACTCCTATGGTCACATAGGATAAAAACCTCCTTATATGTTTATTGCCCATTTACATTCATTTTAGAGTAAAATGGTTATTTTAAATTTTGTTCAGTTTAAATTATATTATTTTGTAATTATATTAATCACTATTAAGTTAATTTATTTCATCTTATCACTTATATTTTAATTTTGATTATGGAGCCTTTTGTCACATAAAGTTTTAATTTTTAGGTAGTCAATTTTGTCAGTCTTTCCTATTATGTTTTCTGGGTTTTGTATTTTCTTTAGGAAGACGTGCTGTTTGTGTGTGTGTGTGTGTGTTTTACATATTCCTAGGAGGCTCTGTTTTGCTGGGTGCAGCTTGCTGCAGTCATTCACATCTTCTCTAGGATAAAATGACATGAGCAAACAGGAAATTCACAATTGTTCAAATTTTTTCTGTAATATATCAATTATAGTAGAGCAAATTCACATTGTAAAAACAAGCATTATAACAGAACTGACTGTAATTAGAAATATGACCTGAATCATAGCCTATATCTTTATATACACATAAGCTTCTTTTTATATTTTGCATTACTTCCTCTGATGTATTTGTTAACTGGACAATGTCATATAGTCATTTATAATTAATTGTATCAATTCTTATTTTTCTCTTTAAGTAAATTTTGGTCATTGTACATTTTATTTTCCATGCACATTTAGAATATTTTTTAATGTTCACAGTATGCTTTATTTAAATAGTATTGAATTATTGATTTATAAAAATGCAATTGATTTCTGAATATTAATTGTGTTTCCTACTACTTTACTGAATTCATTTACCAGTTCTAATAGTTTTTTGGTGGAATCTTTAGGGCATTTATATATAGTGTATCATATCATCTGCAAATAATGACAGTTTTACTTCTTCCTTTTCCAATCGGGATGCCTTTTATTTCTTTTTCTTTTCTGATTGCTGTGGGTAAGAATTCTAATACTATGTGGTGAAAGTAGCCATCACAGTCTTGTTCCTGATCTTAAGGAGAATGCTTTTAGCTTTTCCCCATTGAGTATGATGTTAGCTGTGGGTTCGTCGTATAGGGCCTTTATTATCTTGAGGTATGTTCCCTCTATTCTCACTTTGCTGAGAGTTTTGATCATCAATAGATGCTGTATTTTGTCAAATGCTTTTCCTGCATCTACTGATATGATCATATGACTGTTATCTTTAATTTTACTTATGTGTTCTAGCACATTAATTGATTTACAGATAGTGAACCAACCTTGCATCCCAGGAATAAATCCCATTTGATCATGGTGTATGATCTTTTTAATGTGTGAAGTGAGAGAATATGCATTTTTACAACATAATGGTACAGATTTCCCAGCCATAAATTTTCCACAGTGGGTCCCTCTGGCTTCATTTAGGCTACTAACCCCTATATACCTGTGTGTGCTATTTATTTACTCCATCAGAGCATATTTCCATGTCATCTTGGAAAAGTTTCACTCAACCTATTATCAGACTGAGAGCGAGAACTAGGCTGTTCAAGCATATCCGTGGGAAAATGCTATGGATTTAGTTGAATTGGAAGGCAATTCATAGTTGCAATCTTCTTCCCACAATCCCTGGGCACTGAATGCTTCTGAAAAGAGCCTGTATGAGGGTTTATTTTAAGGTCTCACAGTTTTGTCATTGGTTATGTCAAATTTTTAGCATAGCTACTAAGTTAAAACTCTAAGGAAATTTGATTATTTATGGACTTAGAGATTTAAAGATCAAATTATGATAAAAGAATAGGACAAGCACAATAATAAGAATATAGGAAAGATGATAGGCTAGAAAAGGGAAAGGAACAATTGAATCTGACACAGGGATTTAGAAAAAAGAATTCTGGAGGTTGGCATTTGTGCCAAGTTAAGTAGTAAGTTAGGTGTGGGTAAACAGAGAAAGGAAACAGACATGACAGATTGAAAGAATATTATGAACACATGTTTTGAGTGATAAGTAGTCACATTTGTTCACTTTTTGGAACACTAAGTATTCCATAATAACTAAATTGTGGGAAGCTTAGAAAAAGTGCTGGGATACAAGTCTGAAGAGGTAGAATAGACCTAGTTAATAGAGGGCATGTAGCAAGTTTGCATTCGAAATACTAGAACAAGTATGTTGAAAGCCAGTAGATTGGTCTATGTGGCTGTGCCTTTTATGAAAATAAAGAAGAGAAAGGAGTATTTGTTCATAAAGGAAAACTTGAAAGCAGAGAAGTTCACCTCACAAAAAAGTAAGAACACCTCACACCTCATAAAGGATATATATATATATATATATATATATATATATATATATATAACACAAAATGCAATATAGTTTAAAGAAAACAAGGACAAGGACATACTGCTATTTATGACAACATGGATGTATCCTGAAGGCATTATGCTAAATAAAATAAGTCAGAGAAGGACAAATACTATATGATCTAACTTATATGTGAAATCAAATGAATTAAAACACACACACACACACACACACACACACACACACACACACACACACACACTCATAGAAACAGAGAACAGATTGGTGGTTGCCAGAGGTGGTAGGGAGAGTGGAGAGTGCAGGAAATGGGTGAAGGTACAGACTTTCAGTATAAGATAAAAAAGGTCTGGGGATGTAGTGTAGAGCATGGTTATTATATTGGGTTGTTGGAAAAGTCATGACGCATGTTTGCGACAGATGGCACTAGTTCATTTCTGGAAGTACTAGAGTCATTTGTATCTATGTTATTGCTTTGTTATTTGACAGCTGACAGTTTTAGCTTCATTCTAAAAAAAAATTGAGTGATTTGGTTGAGTTTTGGAGATTTTAAAACAAGTTGAAGATGGAAGACCAAACTGCTTTTTTGCCATATTTTACTGTTTTACTTCCATAAAGGGAAGAATGCACGTTAAGCTCATGAAAAGTTGCATAAAGTTTACAGTGTCAATGCTCTACAAGAACATCAGTGCCAATGATGGTTCACAAAATTCTGTGCTGGTGATTTTGATCTCAACAACGCTCCTCGGTCAGGGAGGCCCACCGAGGTTGATAACGACAAAATAAAGGCATTGATCAAGTCAAACCCACGTTACACTACACGAGAGATTGCAGAAACATTGAACATCCATTATTCAAGCGTTCATGACCACCTGAAGAAGCTGGGATACGTAAGCAAGCTCGATTTTTGGGTTCCACATGAACTCAAAGAAGTTCATTTGTTGGTGTATATAAACATCTGCAATATGCTCATTAAACATGAGGAAAACTATCCTTTTTTGAAGCAACTGATAACTAGTGATGAGAAGTGGATTGTTGACAACAATGTGGTGCACAAAAGCATCTTGGTCCCGACGTAATGATTCTCCTCAAACGACATGAAAGCAGACATTCATCAGAGGAAGGTTATGCTCTCAGTGTGGTGGAGTTTCAAAGATGTCATGTTTTTCGAGCTCCTACCAAGGAAACAAACAATCTATTCAAATGTGTGCTGTCAGCAATTGGACAGTTTGAGTGAATCCATCATCCAGAAACGTCCAGAGCTTGTTAATTGTAAAGGAGTTGTGTTCCATCGCGACAACACGAGACCACACAGAAGTTTGATCAACCATCAAAAATTATTGGTGCTTGGATGGAATGTGTTTCCACACCCACCACACTCGCCTGACCTTGTGCCGTCAGACTTCCACTTGTTTCGTTCTCTTCAAAACTCCTTATGTGATATAATTCTCAATTCAGATGAGCCTGTAAATCAGCACCTTGTTCAGTTTTTCACAAATAAAGACAGGTCCTTCTAAGAATGAGGAATTACGCAACTCACTGAAAGATGGCAAAAGGTTATCAAACAAAATGGGTAAGATATCATTGATTGATCTTTGTTCTTTATATAAATAAATGACCTTTGAAAAACATAGACAAAATACATCATGACTTTTCTGACAACCCAATAGTTATCAATACTTTATTGTATATTTGATAAGAGAATATATCTTAAAAGTTCTTATTACATACACATAAATTGGACCTAGAAGGTATTATGCTAAGTGAAATAAGTCAGACAGGGAAAGACAAATATTGTATGATTTCATTTATATGTAGAATCTTAAAAGACAAAACAAATAAACAAGCAAAGCAAAACAGAAACAGACCCATTAATACAGAGACCAAACTAATGATTGCCAAAGGAGGCAGGGTGGGGAAAATTAAACCTATTTCAGTTTAATTCTGTTGTCTGAATTTTCACAGCAATGTGAAAAAAAGGGGAAAAAAAAAATCCTGGGCATGTCTGAAGTGTTAGGGCAAGGGTCTGATTTTGGGGAGTAAATTCTTTTGCAATGGGAATGAAAAAGGAATACATACATATATATCGGTTAGTAACCCCCATCACTCTGCACATACCATCATTTATATATATATATATATATATATATATATATATATATATATATGTATGTATATAATATATCATATATGTATATAAAAAAATATATATATATAATATATGTATATAAAAATATATATATGTATATCATATATAAGCATATATATATTTATACATATATATAAATTCATTGTCATTCACCTTAAACTAATGCAATGTTATATGTTGGTTGTATCTCCATAAACTGGGAATAAAAGAGTTAATGTACATGAAACAAAACACTTTCCAGCATATAGTGATTCATAATAATAATTAGTATTTTTATTACTATTATCATAGTTGCTGCAGCTGTTATAACATTATTCTAAAAAATGAGAGCAACCACATCACATCTCTATTTTAATGATCCATATTCATTTAACATCTTTGTAGATTCTTTCTATCATATTCATAAGTTATTACAACATGTTTTTCAATTTTACCTCACTACATCTAATCTATTATGAATGCAGGGCATACTCATACAATAAGAATAAAATCGGTTTATACATAAAGCTTTAAAAGTATTAATTTTAAAAATATTTTCATTTAAATGGCTTAGTTTAGAATTTTCTATTGTTTAACATGATAAAACGTAGAGAAACCCTCTAGAATCCTTCTCATATTAAAAATAAAGCCCTTATTTAATTCATACTCAGTTTATGTTTTAATATGGCTTCCTAATAGCCCTACGTAATTTCTCTCTTAAATTTAATTCTTCTTTATCTCCCTAATATATTTCAATTAAACAAAACTTTAAGATACTGCATTAATAAAGTTCCTCAAAGCTATTTATGAAAAATATGTTGAACAAATAAAAACCTTTGCTTTGGTTTAAATACACTATACCAATCAGTATAAACTTAAATATGACTGTCACAATCACATTTAGATGTCCTATATTTATTTCCTCTTCCCATACTCTCTCTCTCTCAGATTATCCACATGAAAGCTTTCTCTGTATTCCAGCTAATCTTTTCCCCACCTCAATCCAAAATGTTATGTCCCTATCACAATTGGCTTCAGAAAATAATAAAAAAACATTACAAAGAAAGGATTAAGATAATATGCTGTCAATAAGAAACAGATGAAACATCAAGAAATAAAAGTCCTGTTTATTTTTATGCATTGCCAAAAGGATAGGGAAAACAGCAAAGAAGATTGGAGAAAAAACACTTAAAGCCAGGTCCGATACAAGTAGAATGTTTTTTATATTATATCTCCATTGACTGCCTTTGGACAGTTTCTGTATATTGTCAGCTTCTGCCTAAAATATATTTTTTTTAAGTTTTGCCCATTACAATTTAATCATATTAAATTTATCCACCCTTCAGGTAATACCTAATACATTCGAGTTTCTTAGAGTAATAGATAAAAGACATGTGTTAAATTCCCTGCTATATATATATATATATATATATATATATATATATATATATATATATATATATATTTAAATATAGTCCTTATTTCTTGTATTTACTATTTGTGATAAAAAATCATGAAAAATGTCTCTAATATAGTTGTTTCAGTTGTATAGAAATTAGTCAATTTTTATAGTTATTTTCCTTTGTTTTTGTTATAAGATGGAGGATTTTTTGCATCTAAGTGATGATTTTAATATAAAGAAATGCCCAGAATGTAATGGCCATACACTTAGTGAAGGAAGTTTAGTGAAATGTTCTACTTTCCAATAAAAAAGTGTTAAATTTTGTTTTAACTTGTTCTCAGTGGGGCTGGACTACTTCCTTCTGAACCCAAACATTAAAACAGTCCAAAATGGACCAAAAGAATTATTATCATTAGAGTTTCTACATGTGTATATCAGAAAGGCAGATGAAAATAAAATAAATTAATATATACCATAAACCAATGTAATATTAGATTAAAATGTAAGAAAAATTTTCTAAAGGAAGAAATTTTTCTTGACCAAACTTCTGAAATATAATATACATGTATGTGTTATTTATCCTTACACCCTTTTTAATGTTTTACACGCACATACACACACACACACACACACACACACACACACACACACACACACACAATTTGTCACAGAAAGGAAATGACTTTAATGCAGGTAATGAAGAGCAGGAGTAAATGTCACTGCCTACCTGTAGAATATTTAACAGTGTTGTCCAGTGGGGTACAGAATTGAGATAGGTATTAATTAATATGTTTATAAAGTATCAAAAAACCTGCATAATCTTGATTGTGGGAGTCATTTTATGGAGTGTGCATGTATAAATATTTATCAAATTGTATACTTTAAATATTCATAGTTTATTATGATCAAGTAAATCTCAATAAATATTTAACAAAAGATGACTGCACAAACTAATCTCTAAACATGAACCTTATCCAAGTTTTTCAAGCTATTAATTTATCAGGCCAGGAGGGGAGGTTAAATTTTGGGGAATTTTTTTTTAATGATATATGAAATAGCAAAATGTGGCAGATGGGTGTGATTGCAATCAAATATTTTTAAGGGAATAGTTCACTGATTTTTAAGATGACCAATGATCAGCTAATTAATACCAGCCAATCATTATGATAAAGCAATGAGCCTAAGCTGAGCAAACCATTTAACTAATTAATTGATTCATACAGTTATTTCATTTGTAGATTTATGTTCCATCATTTACTTAGAGAATATTATGTACTAGGTGCTGGAAAAAATGTTCTAAACCAGATGATAGCACTTCTTCTCTGGGTTCTTATAAACTAGAGGACCATTTCTTGAAGACGAATCTCCAAACCTTGAACAGCAATAAACAAATAGCAACACTAACGCTAGAAAAGTAAAAACTTTTCTTTACCATGTTCAACCACAGGGACCCTAAATAGCAAGAGTGGACAGCATGGAGCCAGGGAAAGTCAGCTCAATAATGGAATATCCAGAGAAGTAGTGAAAAATGAGAAAAAAGGGATATGTTTTAGAACTTTATCCACATCACTAATGACTGCTGCTCTGGATCAAGCTTAACTGATTACCATATTTTGCAGTGTATAATGAGCACTTTTTTGCCCAAATTTTTGAGGGAAAAATAAGAATGCACATTATATATGGGTAGTACTAATTCCGTATCTATAGACATGTTTTTAATTCTTTTATTAATGCTTACAATTTAAAGTGTAACTCTAGAAATCAATAACAGTATCCATATGCAAAATATTACCTTGGAATATGATAATTGGTTTTGTTGAATTTACGATGAAGACTTTTCCAGACAAACAAAAACTGAGAGGTTCATGACATACCTGCTTCACAAGAGATCTTGAAAAGAGTTATTCAAGTAGAAATAAAAGGACTTTAATTAGAAATATGCCAACAACTAAAAATATAAAATATACCAGTATGTTTATAGGCATACAGGTAAGTTTGGTTAGATTATAGTCAGTTTGTAAGGTTATAGTCCAAGGTAAGTTTATATTCGAAATCAAAATATCCCAATACTGTATTATGGGAAGGAGGTATTAATTACTTTAGTATACTATGATGCGCAAATATTGTAAATTTGTTACCGGTACATAAAATTTCTTGTACTTTGTAGCTGTTCTTGTATTTGTAATTGTTGAATAAAATTTCTTGTACCATAATATGTTGAAAAGTTAACGCTTAAATTCCTTTATAACATGAAAAACAAGTACCTTAATGTAAAAATAATTTAAAATAAAACAAAAGATTTTTTTTTTCCCCTGAAAGTTTGGGCCAAAAACTTGGGTATGCATTATACACAGGAGCACATTACACATGGCAAAATATGGTATATTTAAAAAGCCATGAGATTAAACATGTGTCACTTAACAATGGGAATACACGCAGAAATATGTCCGTAGGTGATTTTGTCATTGTGCGATCATCACAGAGCGCACTTACACAAACCTAGATGGCATAGCCTGCTACACACCTAGGCTATGTGGTGTAGCGTACAGCTCATAGGCTACGAGTCTGTATAGCATGTTACTGTACTGAATACTGTAGGCTATTGTAAGACAATGGTAAATTATGTTGTATCTAAACACATCTAAACATAGAACATGTACAGTAAAAATACAGTATAAAACCAAAAATGGCACACATGTGTAGGGCACTTCTCATGAATGGATCTTGCATGATTGGAAGTTGTTCTGGATCAGTCAGTGAGTCAGGGGTAAGGAAATGTGAAGACCTCAGAAATTATTGTACACTGCTACAGACTTTCTGTATATTTAGTCTACAGTAAATTTATGAAAATTATTTTTCTTTCTTCAATGACAAATCAACCTTAGCTTACTGTAACTTTTGCAGTTTACAAACTTCTTTTTAACTTTCTGACTCTTTGTAATAACACTAAGTTTAAAACTCAACCAAAGTTTGGAGCTGTACAAAAATATTTTATATCCTTATTCTATAAGCTTTTTTCTATTTAAAAAAAATATTATTTTTTTTACTTTTTAAACTTTCTTTATTAAAACCTACCTCAACATCATAAAGTCTATATATGACAGCCCTCAGGTAATACGTACTGTACATAATTTTATATTCTGTACTTTTTTATATGACTAGGTCTGTCAACACTAGCATCACCACAAAATGTTAGTAATGAATTGTAGTATTGTGACATTATGACTGCTACAATGTCATTAGGCAATAGAAATTTTTCACCTCTATTTTATCCTATGGGACCACTATCATATATGTTGTCCATTAATGTCCAAAACGTTGTTATGACTGTACAACAATAAGAACAGAGTCAAGGAAAAAAGTATTCTACTATTCCATAACTCTGTATTAAGTTAATGCCCAATCAAATTCACTTATAACTTGCACTGCTTTCTTTGTACATCATTGTAGATAACTAGAGACTGAGTGTGGATCATGAGCCCGACAGCCTAGGTTAGAAGCCTGAGTCCATCACTAACAAAGTGACCTTGGGTGAGTTATTAAACATGTCTGAGAATAATAACATGCCTCAGAATGTTGGAAGAATAAATCATTTAATATTTTTAAAGAGATTAGTACTGGCACAAACTAAACGCCATGTAAGTGTTATTATCACCATGAAAGCCTAAGGCTTATTGAAATTACATAGCTAACTTGCTCTCCTGGGGGGAGAAGGATGAGATTTGAACAACAATGGATGCCAAACTTTATAATTTTGGCAGTGACAAGTGTTGTGACTGCATTTGTTATCTTCTTTTGGGTGGGGGGAGGGATGGTGATCTGTGGTAAAATTCATTCAAACCTTCATTATTTTATTACTGCATCTTCAATAGACACTTTATTTTTATTTTTAAGAGAAACTGAAACTGAAAGTAAGCTCTAACTTTTTAAACCAAAAGATACTTCTCAGAGAAATATGGTAAACATGATGTTAATTTTCTCACTGAGGTATGTATAATTTATTTACTCTAGAAGGATTTTATATTGATTTACATAAGAACAAGAAGCAAGAGACTTAATTTGCTTATCTAATTTGTTTCCATATTAAAATAGGAAAATATAAATTTTATAGTATTATGTTTGACCAAAGGTTAGTCAAGAATTACATAGGCTTCCTTCTGTATCTTAATCCCAAATTGAAAAGTCAAGCTTCCCTTTTTGTAGACTCCCATAACACTTTATACAGTAAAATTTAATAAAATTTGTATTTTGGATTTACTTTATATATAATAAATGATACAATAGTGTATCTACTCTAAAGAAATGATTAAAACAAATACATCTTTCTTTTAGAAGTGAACTAAATTAATTGGGCAATAACAGCTATCTATATTTCTATTGCTTTGGTTTCATTTATTTTTCTTCAAATATTATTCATATTATACCAAAATTCACATTTTCTGAAGTTGTCACATTTGTAAGTAAAATCTACTTCCATGGCAAATAAATTCTTTGGCTTATCAAAGGCTAAATACATTTTGATAAAGAGAAAAATTACAGAAAGAACTTATAATTTCACCATTTTATGGATAAAAAATAACATACAAGTGAAAAATTAAAATTTCTTAATTGAAAACAATATTTTCCAACTTAATATTTTAGCATGTTTAAAGAATCACTGTATAAGCAAAATTTCAGAAATATGTTTAATCTGAAAAATACTTCAATTATAGAAATGAACATTTATTTAGAGTGAAACTTGATACAAAATTATATTATGAAGCTTTTCATTGTAAGCTTTTCATTTATTTGAGGTATAATTTATATAACATAAAATGCAGAGAACTTAAGTGTCCTCTATAATAAGCCAATAACTATACCTTTCTGTAACCACCAACCAAAACATGACAGAATATTTTCATCACACAGAATGTTCTTTCATGCCTTTTACAGTCATTCTGAGCCTCCCACCCATACTTTGATCCAGTGGTAGCTCCTTTTTCTCAATATAATGCTTTTTAAGATTTGTTCAACTTTTTGGCTGTATCAATAGCTTATTTTTATTGCTGAATTGTATTCCGTTGTATGACTATATCAAAATGTGTGTTTTTATTCATCTGTTAATGGACATTTGGGTTGTTTCCAGTTTGGTACTTTTATATACAAGTGCCTAATATATATTACGATGTAAGGAACTTTACTGTACAAGACTTCATGGGGACGTGTATTGCTTTTTCCTCTTGTGGAGTGGAATTGCTAAATCACATTGTACGTGTATAGTTAAGATACAAAAACAGCTAAACAATTCTTCAACGTGGTACTATTTTACACTCCCACCATCAGTTTATGAGATTTCTCATTCCACATATTTGCTAACACATACTGTTGTCAATTTTGTTTTTTTATTTATCAACATAGTTTTGTTTCAAAAGAATGAAATAATTTAAAATAGCAAAAATCAACCAATATTTAGTAGAATTTTTATGTCATTCATAGGTTTAAAACATATTTTCTAATACAATTGTTATAATCATTAACCCTTAACTATTTAATTATACCTTGCGTAGTACTAACTGATCATCTCCCTCCCCTTCCCGTCAAAAGCTTTATTTATTAGAGGCTACTATGTTCATGTTGAATTGAGTTTTGCAATACTCACATGCCTTTTTCTTTCAAAAATATTTTTCCGTTTGCATATCTATTAAGTCTGTTAATAATTAATACATAATGAATAATAAATTTAATAATTAGCTTCAAATTAGTTGCAAGACATTCATGATAGCATTGCATAAATATTTCATAAGAAATTAAAATGAAGTCTTCATCTTAATTACTTTGCATAATGATATTTCAGAAATATTAAAAATAAATTTTTAGAAGTCAAATTATACAGTAGAATGTTTAGGGTCTTTTACACACTTGCATTGTTAAATGTATTTTTTCATATTATGAAAGGGTCAGATTTAATTAACTAATAATTAAAATACATTGTATGTAGTATCTTCTTGACGCATCTTAACTATTTCACCGCTGTAACATATGAAGTAGAAGAAATCTCATTTGTAGCTCTTTGTCAGAATAGCAAATATATCTATATAGGCAAACATATATATGTATATATGTGTGTATGTATATATGTATATGTGTATATATATGTATATGTGTGTATATATATGTATATGTGTGTATGTGTTTGTGTGTGTGTGTATATATATATATATATATATATATATATATATATGTATGTATATGTATGTATTATGCCCCTTGCATGAAAGGGGAATGAGAATTATCACAATTATTGACAAACTAACCTTTTTTTGTTAGGGTACAGTAATTAACCAATTTAAAGCTCACTAAAAACCTGGTTAATCTATACAAATATTATCTTTGTGATTTGAAAAATAGTATATTTGTCCAAAATAATGTCTTCCATTTTAATAAGTTTTAAGTTTTAGCTTGAACTATTTCTTGTCCTGCCCCCCCTACACCTAATTGTCTCTCTCACATAGTTTTTTATTAGTTTTTATTATGAAATACACATTTTTTAGAATTAGTTTCAGCTGTACTCACATAGAATTTAATTCTACCTTTTTTACCATCAAATTTCTACTTCACCTTTAAGATTTATCTCTTTAAGCTGCATTTCATATATAAATCTCTTCCTGCTTCCCTATGCAAGGTTCTCTCTCTCCTTTAAATATATATAACACACATTGCTGTAATATATTTGACTCAAATTACTGCCGTGTATTATTATTATTATTTATACCTACTGTTGGGAGCCGGCTGCACCTCAGTGTCTGACATGGCCTATCACACTGCTATTGTGACAAATCCTGAAGCTCTAACTGAGAAACAGATACTGCTTTATGTTTTGAAAAATTTAAATTCCCCTTTGGATGCCCCCAGTAGGATAAAGATCTGACACCCCTTCTTATATTGTTTTATTTTCTTTAAGTAAGTGAGTTTTGGACATATTACGATAATTCTGTTTTACTGTTAGTTTCTTAAATGATAGATTCTTAGTGATAGACAAGTTATGCACCTTATAATTCTTAAGATCCTGTTTAGCCAGTAGTGTTTGAAATAGTTGCCAAGTAGTAAACATCCTTTAAGTGCCAAGGCAGGAACTCAGCTCTGGCCATTAGTGGAAGAAATGGAAACATAGTTAGGATAAGTTAGTCATTAGTAAAGAACAGATCCAGCTGTACCCTGTAATAGAAACATCGTGAGGAAGTAAAATAGGAGAAAAACAAACTTCTAAAGAAAATAGACCCTGGGAAGGAAGGAACATTGAAACTATGTAGAAAACAATTTCTTAATGGGTAAAGGTTTAAAGTGGAAAAACAACTTTGGGAAAAACAGCTCAATGATGTAAATAGTTACCTGCCCAGTATAAAAAGGGCAGGCTGTAAAAATAAAGTGAGACATTAATTCTTGAAAAGCGCTTCTCTGTCTCCGTGGGTTCTTGCCTTGCTGACTCCACCTGAGGGAACCCCTGGACTTGTGGGAGCCGGTCTCCCGCAACCTACCTTGTTTCTTCCAATCGTTTGTTATTCCCTTTGCATGTCTTTTAGTGATGAGCATAGAGCCTTATATATGTAGGTAAAAAACACCTTCATACTCAAGAAAACATAAAGCAATTTAGTCTATTTTTGCTGTGAAAGGAAAGGACAAACAGAAGAATTCTTGGAGGAAAATGTATTTTAACAAAGTTTGAAGCATATCTACATGTAGAGAATAAAGAACAAGCAGAAAAAGAAAGGTTTAAAATGCAGTTGAAAAAGTGGCTTGTATTTGAAGAAGACAGCCAGGGGAAACTTGAAAAACTGGCCAAGTCCAGCAGGTAAAATTTCAGTCAGGTAAGGGCTTCCTGACAATCAGAAATATTCAGAATATGGAATGGACTGCCTCACTTTATCACAAAATTGGAATCCATCAGTCAGGGATTTTTTTTTTTTTTTAATTAGGAGTACTGTGGAAGAAATAAATTTGGCTGTAAGTCTCTATATAAGATTTGTAGTTTACAATCATTGTGTTTATGACATTTTTAATTCTCATCAGGCAGAAAGCAAGTCTTAAACTACTTTGCATCTCTAACAGGTCAGAGTGTATGAGTATTTAACTCTTCATCCTTTCTCCTCCCACCCCCTACAAATAGGTAATGAAATGGGTCCCTCCCTCCCATTTATGACCCAAAACTATGGAACAGTTTAATGAACAATGTGTTCCATTCAAATTAATGAATTTTATTTTCACCAATTCCTTGTAAATTATTAATAAAATATTTGACATTAAAAGTGTTTTGTGAAAATACCTGTCATATGAATGAAGTTTTATATGTGAAATTAACTATTTCCTTTCTCAGTTGCACATGCACAAAAACACACTCATCAATTTATTTAAAGGTAAACTATAGAAATGTAAGCTTAGTTTTGATCATTACTACCCTTGGAAACTATTAGACTTTCATTTCTATAGTGTTAATTAATTGCCCACTATTTTCATCTATTCGATCTTTCTGCTGTTGTCTTAATATTAGGTGTCTCAGAAATTGTAAAGCCTTCCTTTGCACACTCCTGTAATAAATAACAAGTGTTAACTGGATCATTCCTGCTCTCTCTGTAAATTCTTATAATCACTCACACTTCAGCACTCTCTTCTTGGAGGCAATATAAAATAAAGCCTAAGAGTTTAGACCCTGGAATGAGAATGCATGTGATCAAACCTCAGATCTATTCATTTATTACCCTTGTGATTCTGCCATTAAAATATAGAAGAAGAACAATATAGATAAGTGATAGATGATCGATAGATAACAAGTAGAATAAATGAAGGCATGAATAAATATATACGTGAGAGTAAAAGAAGGTCACATGATCTTTAGGGACAATGAGTTAGTGTTACGTCTTCATCAGAATATTTCATTGGAGAATTATTATGTGTAAATTTCATATTCTGTTGTGTATATAATGAAATTACTGAGAAAAAACAGTGACATTTTTGCCTCAAAAAGAAATTTCAGAAAATGTTCTTTCTTAGAGAAACAAATATTACTGCCTAACCCAAATTAAAATTCTCAGCCTAAACTTTTGAAATTTAAATGTTTCAAACCAATTCTGAAATACGGTAATTTCTGCTTTCATTTCCAAAATAAACATTGAACCTTTTACATTATACCCTGAACATGAATTCTGTAGGGTTCCTATTAATTTAGATAGATTACCTTGGAAACAGAAGCTCTTTCTTTTTAACTCATCACTAATATCCATCTGTAGAAATAAAATTAAGATGGAATATTAAAAATTTATACTACATTTTTCTCCTATTTGTCATTTTGGAGAGCAATTAAAGCATAAAATATTGAGCGGCCAAATAATATTAATTAAGAACAAATATAGATGAGTCCTTGATACAGGCATCTCAATACTTATTCTTCAGATCTTTGAAGGACAATAGCTGTTTTTCATACAAGATTTATGTCTTCTATGCTATCTCCATTCACCATAAAATCAAAAGTGCACAAAGTACACGAGGTTGGACAATTAAGTTTGTGAACTCATCCTAGAAAAAAATGCTACATAACTCATTGCTGAATATCACTACAGTCACCTTCCAAGTATACCCCCTAAGAAGCTATGTACCAACACCAGCACCTAGTCCACCCTTCAAAGCAATTTTGGAACTCTTTTTCTGAAATGACCATCAGAGCTGTCTTCATATTACCTTTACTGTCCTGAATGTCATCATAATGTCTTTTTTCAATATTTCCTTTCTCTTCTGGTAAAGAAAGAAGTCATTGGGGGCCAGATCAGGTGAGTAGGGAGGGTGTTCCAATACAGTTATTTGTTTACTGGCTAAAAAAGCTTTGCTTTTGTTCATCGGTGAGCTCCTTTGGGACCATTTTTTCATACACCTTTCTCATGCCAAGATTTTCTTAACTGTTTCTCTATAAATGTTTACTTGCTCTGCTGTGCTTCTCACAATCAGCCGGCAAATTTCACGCATAATTTGACGAATTTTTGCAATGTTTTCGTCAGTTCTGTTCATTACTGGTCGCCCTGACCTCTCTTCATCAGTGACACATTCTTTCCCCTAAGAGAAATGTTTAATCCATTTGTACACTGTCATTTTCTTCATGGCATTATTCCCATAAATTTGGACTAACATGTCCTTGATTTCAAGTCCACTCTTGCCAAGCTTAACAAAAAAATTATTTTTTTTCCATTGCTCTCATTCAAGCTATGACATTCTCATGACAGTACACAAAAACATGCAACAACAATAATGAACACCACTCAGCAAGACACCGCCACACGTTGACACAAACACAGCTGTGAGACACCGATATACCAAGGTTATGAAACCTTGCTGAGTTATTTGTACAGTGTTGCCAATGTAAGTACACCGTGGCAAGTTTGTGAACTTAATTGTCATACCTCATAGGATATAATTTATTTAGTTGTGCTATGGAGCTAACAGTCGTTCGTAATGTTCTTTCTATTGCTAAATGAATTTTAATTTGCAGCTCAGAGTTGAGGAAATTTATTTCACTTTGTCTCAAAAAGATACAGAGAAGGAAAAGACAGTTATTTTGCTGCTATAATACCTAGAGATTTCCAAAATGTGTAGAAATTACTAAGAGATGAAAGTCTTAAGATAGTTTTTTTATTTTTCTTTTGATTTCTTCTTTGGTCCATTGGTTATTCAGGAGCATGTTGTTTAGTCTCCATATATGTGTGATTTTTCCAGGATTTTTTGTGTAATTAATTTCTAGTTGCATATCATTGTGGTAAGAAAAGATGCTTGATATGACAGTTACCTCTTAATTTAATTAAGACCTGCTTTGTGGCCTAACATATTATGTATTCTGGAAAATGTTTCAAGTGTGCTTGAGAAAAATGTTCATTTTTCTGCTGTGGGATGGAATATACTGCATATTTATGCTAGTTACATCTGGTCTAATATGTAGTTTAAGTCCAATGATTACTGATAAGATGTAGCAAAAGAAGCTGTAACAGGGAAATTTATAGCAATAATAAATGTCTTCATTAAGAGATAAGAAAGATCACAAATGCACAATATAACTTTACAACGCAAGTACCTAAAAAAAGAACAACAAACTAAGCCCAAAGTTAGAAGCAAGGAAATAACAAAGATCAGAGTGGAAATAAACTAAACGGAGACTAAAAGGGAAATAGAAAAGATCAGCGAAGCTAAAAGCTCTACCAAGACTAAATCACAAAGAAACAGAAAATTTGAACAGACCAATTACTAGTAAGTATATTGAAACAGTAGTTACAAACTTCCCCATAAACAAAATCAAGAACAAGATGACTTCACTGGTGAGTTCTACCAAATATTGAAAGTAGAACTAATACCAGTCCTTCTCGAACTGTACCCAAAATATAAATAAATAAATAAATAAATAAATAAATAAATAAGGAGTTATACTTCCAAAATTATTTTATGAAGCCAGCATTACCCTGATACCAAAGCTAGACAAGGACACTACAAGAAAAGAAAATTACAGGCCAACATTCTTGATGAACATAGATGCAAAAACCCTCCCCAAAATATTAGCAAGCAAAATCCAAACATACAAAAAATAAATAAAAACATAAAAAAGATCATCTACCATGATCACATAGGATTTATTCCAGATGTGTGACATTGTGACATTGGTTCAACATCTACAAATCAGTCAATATAATACACATTTAAAAAATAAAGCATAAAATATTATCATCTCAAAGAAAGCAAAAAAAAAAAACAACAAAAAACATTTGACAAAAAATTCAACATCCATTCTTGATAAAAAACTCTCAACCCGCTGTGTATAGAAAGAACGTACCTCAACATAATAAAGACCATAATATGACAAGCACACAAATAACTTACTCAATGGTGAAACAATAAAAATTTTTCCTTGAAGATTACTAACAAGACAAATATGCCCACTCTCACCACTTTTATTCAACACAGTACTGTAATGCTTAGCTCGAGCAATTAGGCAAGAAAAATAAAAGACAATCAAATCAAAAAGAGAAGTGTAAAATTGATTCTATTTGCAGATGACATGATTTATATGCAGAAAATCTTAAAACTGTGCCAAAAAAATCTATTAGAAATAAACTATGACAGTAAAGTTGCAATAATGCAAAACCAATATACAAGAATCAGTTGTGTTTCTATACACCAACAGCTAACTATCCGAAAGAGAAATTAAGTAAAGGATACAATTTACAATAACATAAAAAATATAAAATACCAGGGAATAAATTTAACCAAACAGATAAAAGAGCTGTACACTGAAAATAGAAGATATTGCTGAAAGAAATGAAAGCGGACACAGGTAAATGGAAAGATATTCCATATTCATGAATTGGAAGAATTAATAGTTAAAATGTTTATACTACTCAAAGTGATCTATAGATTCAATAGATTCCTATTAAAATTCCAATGGCATTTTTCACAGAAATAGAAAAAAAAATTCTAAAATTTGTAATCACAAAAGACCCCGAATAGCCAAAGCAATCTTAAGTCAGAGAAACAAATCTGGAAAAACACTTCCTGATTTCAAACTATATTACAAATTTATAATAATCAAAACAGTATGATATGGGCATAAAAACAAACACATAGATCAATGAAACAGAATAGAGCACACAAATCCATGCATGTATGATCAATTAATTGTTGACAAAGGAGCCAAGAACATACAATGGAGAAAGAATAGTCTCTTCAATAAAGGGTGTAGAGAAAACTGGACACCTACATGCAGAAGAACAAAAATGAACCCCTATCTTGTAACATACACAAAAGTCAACTCAAAATGGGTTAGAATTGAACATAATGCCTGAATCCATGAAACTTCTAGAAGAAAACAAAGCAGGGTAAACTCTTTAACATTGACCTTCGCAGTGATATTCTGGTGTTGATTCCAAAATTAATAGCAACAAAGCAAAACTCAATAAGTGAGGCTATAGTGAACTAAAAAGCATCTACCCAACAAGGGAAACAATCAACGAAATGAAAAGGCAACCTATGAAACGGGAGAAAATATTTTCAAACTACATATCCTATAAGGGATTAATATCCAAAATACATGAGAAAATCATATAAGTCAATAGCAGAAAACAACTAAACAAGTTAAAAATGGACAAAGTACCTAAATAGACATTTTCCAAAGAAGACACACAAATAACCAACAGGTTCATGAAAAGGTGCTCAACAGCACTAATCAATAGAGAAATGCAAATCAAAACCACAATGAGATGTCACCTCACAACTGCTAGAATGACTATTATAAAAAATATAAGAATAACAAGTGTTGGCAAATATGTAGAAAAAAATGAACCCTTGTACGCTGTTGGTGGGGATGTATATTGGTATAGGCACTGGGTAAAACAGTATGGAGTTTCCTAAAAAATTAAAAATACAACTACCACATTATCCATTTATCCGTCGTTGGGTATATATTTAAAGGAAACAAAATCATAATCTTGAAGGGATATCTGTACCCCAATGTTCATAGTATCCTTTGTGCCTATTCCACTGTATGGAAACAACCTAAATGACCATCAACAGATGAATGGATTAAGAAAATGTGGTACATTTATACAGTGGAATATTATTCAGCCTTAAAAAAGAAAATCTTGTCATTTGCCACTACATGCATGAACCTAGTAAGTGTCTTGCTATGTAAAATAAACCAGAGAAAAACAAATACTACATGGTATCACTTATATGTGGAATATAGTAATAGCAATAATAATACTTTTGAAACATAAGATTCATAGAAACTGGTAGTACAAAAGAGGTTTCCAGGAGCTAGGGAGTGGGATAAGTAGAGAAAACTTGGCAAAGGAAGCTTTTTACGGAAGGAAAAAAAATAAAATAAAATAAAGCTCTACCAATATGCTATTATCAGAACATAACACATTAAAATAACCTACAATGCAAAAAAAAAATGAAAGAAAGAAAAAAAGAAAGAAGTCTTTTATAACTCAATGTATTTATGTTTTTATAAGTCAGAGTTTGCTAAGTCTGGAGAAACTGCTGGGCTAAATTAAAAGAACAACTATAAAATATATCTATATTGATATAGTTTTATATATACATATAAATATATATCAGACAACTAAGTTTGTGAACTTGTTGCAACAATGTCGCTAACCTTTTTTGATATCAGAGGGATTATTCATCATGAATTTGTACCAACTGGACAAACAGTTAACCAAGTTAACTATTTAGAAGTGCTGAAAAGCCTGCATGAAAAAGTTAGACGGCCTGAACTTTTCACCAACAATTCATGGATTTTGCATCACAACAATGCACCAGCTCACACGGCACTGTCTGTGAGGGAGTTTTTAGCTAGTAAACAAATAACTGCATTGGAACACCCTCCCTACTCACCTGATCTGGACCCCAATGACTACTTCCTTCACCTGAAGATAAAGGAAATATTGAAAGGGAGATATTTTGATGACATTCAGAACATCAATCATAACATGACGATAGCTCTGATGTCTATTCCAGAAAAAGAATTCTAAAATTGCTTTGAAGGGTGGATTAGGCACTGGTGTCAGCGCATAGCTTTCCAAGGGGAGTACTTTGAAGGTGACCATAGTGATATTCAGCAATGAGGTATGTAGTACTTTTTCTAGGATGAGTTTGCGAACTTAATTGTCCTACCTACTGTGTGTGTGTGTGTGTGTGTGTGTGTGTGTGTGTGTGTGTAAGATACATATAGCGCAGATATACATAAAAATCTGATGGTTAATAAAGGAAAGTCAATCGCATAAAAGAGCAACAGTTAAGACTTCTCTAGTGTTGTAGAATTATTTATCTGAAGATATCTTCTGTAAACACATACATATTAAGGATGGAAAAGGAGAGAGGAAGAGAAAGAGAGATTGGACTATCAGTGTTCCTTCTGTAAATAGATAAATAGTTAAAGAAATATCCTCACTAAAATCTCCAGGAATAAGGGCCTGGGCTGGTGAGATAAACTAAAATTAAAGTAGGATCCTTATGCAAAATTAGAAACCCAGCATTGCCCTTTGACACAAAATTTATAATACAAATAAACAATGGGGAGTTAGGACAAATAAGTAGCCTGATTCATTCTGATTTTCTAACAGAAATCTTGCCTTTTGTTTACATTTACATGTTTTTTCCTTGGTGTTGTACCCAAGTAAAGCTATTATCACCTTTCTGTGGAAAGTACGGAAATTCTAATCCTGGCATAAATAAAGAACACTAGCCTAGCTCTCAGAAAACTTTCTGTTACTGTAATCATCCTTCTGATATTTTTCTCTCATACAGTTCTTCAAACCAGATGTTTACAGGATCATTGTGAAGAGCAAATTTGATAAAATATGCTAACCACAATGAAAATTCTGAATTGTAACAATCTGTTATTTGAATATTAATTTGTAATCTTCCTTCAAAAATACCTATGTTTTTTATTTGCAGTGTTTCAAAATTACTAATATTTTATGAACTAGACACTGTTTGTTTGTTTTTTCCACTCAGAGTTTCCAGGCTAATGAAAGAAAATAGCTTGACTGACTTTACATGTATGTTTTTCTTATATAGCAACATTCTTTTGATTTGCTTTCTTTCGGTAAAACAGGAAGTATCATGCACTATTAACCTGAGACTTTCAGTATCCTTCAAAAATTACTCTGTTAACAATTCCCTTTTAGAAGAAGTAAATCATGAAAATAAAAGCCTTTCCAATAATTACCTACCATCTTGTTTTCATAGTGTACTTAAATATTTATACTTCTCCTCCTACATTAAACTAATCAAATGAGAAATACTGCTAAAGGAATTGCCTTATAAATAAAGGCTGCCCAGAAAGATGATAATCTGCTTTTCTATGCCTCTGTAATTTTCTAACCAAATAGGTTTTCTTTGCGTTGCAAAATACCGGCAGATTACAAGTAACATGAAAAATGTGTCAGCACATATAAATGCAGGCTGATGCTAATGAGTATTATTCATTATATTATTGACTCCCAAGAGATTTTGTTTACAGAAAGCAATGTTTGAACCAAGGATAAATAATATGTTTCAGAAATATAAAACCCTTTTTTACTCTTTCATTAATTCTAGTATTTATAATTTTATAAAACTAATTTTATTTAAAAGTTACTATTGGCTTGGATTTGTGTAAGTACTTACGGACAAGTTCGAACACATCAGTTAATTTAGGTAAATATTCTATTGCTATTTTTCAAATTATGGTTATAAAAATTAATGTTTTATGTAGAATCTCATTTAGAATTACATTTTAGGGTCTAGTTTATCCTAGGATATTCAGAGAAAAAAGTCAAGGAAGAATTAATCTTTACAATTTTTTTTTAATGACACTAAGTGCAATGAAAAATAGTTTGTATAATTTATTTTTGTTTCTTCACATGTCTTGTTTTTCACAGGCCTGATTGAAAATAAACACTAATATACATATATAACACACACATTCGCACATATCCTGTACATATATACAATATTAAATGTAATCTTTCAGATACTCCCCAAAACCTATGAATGCTCTTAAACTATCATATGTAAACATATTCAGAAGTTACACAACACAGTATCTTATAGGCCAACTACTTATCTGAGTTTTTCTTCTATTTACTTTACAGTAAATGTTGCAGGATGAGTTTAGATTATCACACAATAAAAATAGAATTCTGTATTCTGATTAAATTCACTGGAGGAAATGTATTTTTTAATCTAAATGCAATTTAAGATAGAAAATAGTCACTTGAATTTTCATACAAGGGTAACAAATATCTATTTAGTGATAAACATCAATGAGCTTAAAACAAGAAAGTAAACTGAAAGATTGCATATCTACAAATTTATATCAAACATAATTAAAAATAGTCACATTTCTTGTTTATTTATTTTCTCCTTTTTTAATTTAATTTTAAAATACCACATGAATATTTTTTTATTGGGAAAGGAAAGCTGCTTTCATAGATCACGTATCTGATAAATGCACTGGGCTCTTGATCATCACGTAACATGAGCAGAGTACCTAAAATTATTTATGCTACACAAACAGTAGTTTTATTTCTATGTTTAGTAAAAATTATCAAGAAAGGAGTACATGTTTGAATGTAATATTGCATGAGATTTCCCTTCATAAAAATAAAATTAGATTTATGTGATCAATGGAATTATAGAATTATATATTAGAAAACAAAGATGAATTAATCTATATGTTTAATTTTTGTTAGCATATATTTTATCATAATGCTTCTACAGTACAGATATCTTTATGAATCATTATTTTTTTCTTCTCTTAGTTAACTTTTTTTTTTTCTACACGGATGGGATGTTTTTCAGAAATAACTTGGATGGCTGCCTTAATAAAACAACCAAAGCATTGCTCTTTCTCTGCTGTAATAATTTCTAAACTTGCTAAAGCTACAATGTACATATAACCTGTAACACAGATGATTGTTCAAACATCTTGAACTTATGTTGTTAAATATGTGCAATATGGGCTTTCTGGAAAATATTGTACTTGGAAAATATCTAGAAAAATTGAAAACAAATTCAAGACTACTTTATTGTAACAAGGAATTTATCCAGTTGATCTAAAGCAGCCAGAGGATCCCCAAAAGTATACATATTTACCTGACCTCCAAGGGTATTTTAATATTTTCATAGGGATACCTAGGAGGAAAATCCTCAGTAATATATCTCTGGCTACACCACACTCCCCATTGCCTCAACCAAAGGAGAAGACCACCTCCACCAGCAAATTTTTATCTAAGTAAATATGTCAGAGGTATAGGGACCTGAATCTTTTTTTAATACTCTCGTTCACTCGTCCTTCCAGTTTCAGGTATACAGAGCTCCTCTCACAAAACCTGCCTTTAACTCTGAGAAGCTGAGATTGCCAAGATTATGAAGTAGATTGTAATAGGAGAGAGAGTCCTTATTGCTAAAGAATTCCTTAGGCTGTTCATTATTATATGTTGCCACCCCATTTGTGGTATTTTGTTATGGCAGGCCTACCTGAAAAACACAGTAATGTAAAGCATAGGTATTTTCTATAATTATGGAGACTAAAAATTAGCATTGAGGTTGTGTGTCAATTTACATCAAGTAGAGTTATCTATTGATTGAATAAGTTCTCATGAATCAATACCATATTTAAACAGAGGTGGATGGCCAGCTCTCAAGGGCTCTCAAGAGTAGATATTTATAAATCTATTGGGGCTCAAAACTACCTGATCTTTAATGTTCTCTTCAACTTCAAAAATCTGGAATAATCTTCACAGTATCACATGAGTTAAATTTGTTCTATATCTTCTACATTCAAACATTAAGTCATAATCACAAAATAAAGAGAATTAGAGAAATGAAAATGAATAGAAAACAATTCCTTCCAATTAAGCATCAGAGAATGGGAGAAAGTGATGATAAACTTTAAACCAAGTTAGGAAGTGTGATTGAGTAACAAATGTCTTCTGAATAAAGAAATATGGGGACACAAAAGGAAGATGGATGGCCTTTTTCTAGAATAGAGTTGATCAAGTTGGGATCTTTGAATAGTACCTAGGGAAGCTTTTAACTTTTTTGAAATATATTATCACTTTTCGTAGTTATTTGTGTAGAATTGAAAAATAAAAAGGAAAGAAAGAAAAGAAAAGAAAAGGAAAAGGAAAAGAAAGACAGAAAGAAAAAAAGAAAGAAATGGAAGAAATTCAATTTATAGTAGCTATCAATAATGGAAAAATGGTAGTTATTTTAGAGATACTGGAGTTCTTTACATAGTAGAAGGAAAGATTGAGCACTTAATCCATGGGGAGAGCAAAGATACAGCTAAACCTTAGAACCACTAGAAAAGTACTGTACTCAAGTGCTTCCACAATTATCTTTCCATCATTCATTATTCTACATATCAATTTATGTTATTTTATTTCAAAATATTTCCAGAATACCATGGAGAACTAACAGCTCAAGAGCTTTTAATCTTAAAGAATAAGAAAAGACACTCTTTCTTACTCTCCTTAAACCAACTTCAAAAACTCCAGGGAATGCTTTGAATACGGCAGCTTGTGATACTGAATGAAGATCTTGATCAATCTATTTTAAAAATAGCTACATGGAAGAATAATGGGAAGGAGAGTGGCTGTATGTACAACCAGCACTATGGATCCAACAGAAAAATTTTCAAGTAATTTTAATTATAGTAAGTGCGAAACAGGAAGACAAAAGGAAAAGCACTTCAGGATGACCAAATGACAAATGAAACTAAAAGTAAGTGCTATGTAGTAAAGGTATAAAAATAAAGCTGAATCATGAAGAATAAAGTGTGCTATCTAATGTGTGCTGTATTTAGTATTATTATTGGAATTTAGCATTAGTGTTTTGTTGTTGTTTGTTTGTTTTTTGTTTGTTTGGTGTTTTTTTAGTATTGGTTTCAAAATTTAATTTCAAGGAGTTCTAACAATTCCAAGAGGCCACCTTCTGGTGTATAATAGAAATAGAATTAGAGCAAGAGGTTAAAGAAATGGACTCTGTATCCCTGTCAGCAATTAGATAAGGCTACTTTTTTTTTTTTAAGATTTTATTGGGGAATTGGGTGGAGGGAACAGCATTGGGGAATCAGGGAAGGGGACCAGACAAGTTGCTGTCCTTTGGTTCTTCAGTCTAGTTGTGGAAGACATCGCTTCACTGGCCCATGTTGGTATTATCAGTGCGCTCTTCATGGGTGAGGCTGTCACTCGCTGGCCACTGGACGGTGGCTCACGAAAGCGCACACCAGCTGCCAGCCAGCCCCACTGCAGCCTACACCATTGCCGGTGACTCACAGCAGCCCAGCTCCAGGTCAAGCTGTTGTTCACCATCTTAGCTGTAGAGGGTGCAGCATCACTGGTGGGATTTGAACTGGGGCCCTGCTGCTCAGAGCTGGCATCCTAAGCCACCTCTTAACCAACGCGCAACTCGGCCGGCCCAAGGTTACTTATTTTTTTATGCATTTTGTTTACATGTCTCTGTAAGATATGGACTTAAGAAAAAGTTTAAGAATACGATTCAGGAGTCATGGAAATAATATAAGTAAGAAAGAGGTGATCAAGGTTTTCTTTTTTTTAGATAGAATTAGTTGACGTAACATTATATTAGTTTCATGTATACAACGTAAGGATTCAATATTTGTCCAGACTGATAAAAGATCACCACAAAAATCCTAGTTAACATCCATCAACATACATAGTTACAATTTTTTTTATGTGATGAAAATTTTGAAGGTCTATTTTCTTAGCAACTTTCAAATATACAATATACTACTGTTAACTATTGTCACATACTGTGCATGACATCCCCAGGACTTACTAATTTTATTACTGGAAGTTTGTACCATTGACCCCATTTACTCATATTTGTCCATCTCCCCACCCCACACCTCTATCAATCACCAATCTGTTCGCTGTATCTATGAGTTTGTTTGATTTTTAGATTGCACATATAAATGAGAACACACACACTAATTTTCTCTGACTTATTTCACTCAGCATAATGCCCTCAGAATCTATCCATGTTGTTACAAATGGTAAGATTTCCCTCTTTTTTATGGATGAATGATATCCCATTGTATATACATACCACATTTTCTTTACTCATTAATCCCTCAGTGGACACAAGTTGCTTCCATATCTTGGCTATTGTAAATAATGAGGCAATGAACATTGGGATGTAATATCTTTTTGAGTTAGTGTGTTGCTTTGTTTCAGGTAAATAACCAGAGTGGAATTGTTGAATCATATGATAGTTCTATTTTTAATTTTTTGAGGATCTTTTGTAATGTTTTTCATAGTTACTGCACTAATTTACATTCACAATAACAATGTACAAGGGTTCCCTTTTCTCCATATCCTTGTTAACACTTGTTATTTCTTGTCTTTTTTATAATAGCCATTCTAAAAGATGTAAGCTGATATCTCACTATGATTTTGATTTGCATTTCCCTGGTGATCAATGATGTTCAGTACCTTCTAATGTAACTTTTGGCTATTTCTATGTCTTTCTGGGGAAAATGGCCATCAGTATTTTTGTTCATTTTTTATTGGATTTTTATTTTATTTTTTTACCTATTGCATTGTATAAGTTCTTTCTACATTTTGGATATGAATCCCTTGTCAGATGCATGTTTTGTAAATATTTTCTCCTGTTTCATAGGCTAACTTTTCATTTTGTTAATGGTTTCCTTTGCTGTACAGAAGTGTTTTAGTTTGGTCTAGTCCCACTTTTTTATTTTGCTTTTCTTGCTATTTCTTTTTGTGTCAAATCCCAAAAATCATCACCAAGACCAATGCCAAAAAGTTTACCACTTGTGTTTTCTTCTAGGGGTTTTATGTTTTCAGGACTTATATTCAAGTCTTAATCTATTTTGAGTTGATTTTGTGCATGGTGTAAGATAGGGGTCCGTTTTTATTTTACATGTGGCTGTTCAGGTTTTACAATACCATTTACAGAAGAGATTGTCCTTTCCTCATTTGTATATTCTTATCCATTTGTTATAAACAATTGATACATGTGGGTGGGTTTGTTTCTGGAATCTCTATTCTGTTTCACTGATATATATATATATATATATATATATATATATATATATCACTGATATATATATATATATATATATATATATATATATATATATATATATATATATATATATATATATATTTTATGCCAATATCATACTAGTTTTGTTGGTATAGCTTTATAATATATTTTAAAATCAAGAAACATCATAACTTCAATTTTATTGTTCTTTCTCATAATTTCCTTGTCTAGTTGGTGTTCCATACAAGATTAAGTTTTAATTATAGAATTATTTTGCCTCATAGAGGAAGAAGGAGATTAATGAAACTTTAAGTATTAATCAAGCATGAAAGTGAATACACTATCCCAAAAGAATAGATAAAGTCCTACATAAGTGCAACAGGAATGATAATCTTCAGTAAGAACAGGTTCAAGACATTAAGCAAACCCTAAAAATTCTACCAAAAAATTATTGGAAACAATAAACAAATGCAGTAAAGTGGCCAGATACAAAATCAATGTACCAAAATCCATGTGTTCCTATATACTAAAAATTAAGTTTCAGAAAAAAAAATGAGAAAAACAATTTCATTTGAAATTGCAACAACAAAAAAATAGCATACCCAGGAATAAACTTAACAAAAGATGTGAAGGGCCTATACACTGAAAACTAAAGACATTATTAAAAGAAATTGAAAGACACAGAGAAATATAAAGATATTCCATGTTCATGGATTGGAAGAATCAACATAGTTCAAATGGCTATATTACCCAAAGCAATATACAGATATAATGTAATACCTATCAAAATCCCAATAGCATTTTTTAAAGAAATCATCTGATTTGTATGTAATCACACAAAATCCTGAGTAGCTATAGCAATCCTGAGAAAAAATGAATAAGGCCGGAGGTATTACACTCCCAGATTTCAATTTGTGTTACAAAGTGACAATAATCAACACATCATGGTATTGGCATAAAAAAACACACACACCGACCAATGGAACAGAATTGACACCCCAGAATAAACCAACATATATATGGGCAAATAATTTTTGACAAAAGAGTCAAAAGCATACAATGGAGAAAAGAAACCCTCTTCAATAAATGATGCTGGGAAAAATGGAAAGCAATGTGCAAAGAATGAAACTAGACTATCAGCTGCCACCATATATCAAAATCACTCAACATGGATCAAAGACCTAAATATAAGACCTGAAACTATGTATTGCATAGAAAGGAAAATAGGTACTAAACTTATGGACCTTGGTTTTAGAGAGGATTTTATGAATTTGACCTGTAAGCAAAAATAAATAACTGGGACTATATCAAACTAAAAAGCTTCTGCGCAGCAAAAGAAACCGTCAACAAAACAAAGACTCAACCAGTCAAATGGGAGAAGATATGTACAAATAACACCTCCAGTAAAGAGCCAATATCCAAAATATATAAAGGACTCATACAACTCAAAAATGAAAAAAAAAAACAATTAAAAAATGGGCAGAGGGGCCGGCTGAGTGGCGCAATGGTTAAGAACTGGCTTGGGATGCCAGAGGGCCCCGGTTCGGATCCCCCATATGAGGGCCAGTGACACTGCCCTCCACAGCTAAGATGCTGAACAACAGCTCAACCTGGAGCTGGGCTGCCCTGAGTCCCCGGCGACAGCGTAGGCTGCAGCCCCTGTGGCAGTGGGTTGCCATGGGCTACCGTATGTAGCCAGCAGCCAGCGTGAGCGGCCAGCAGCTGAAGTGAGCGGCCGTCCAGAAGCCGGCAACTGATCTGCCTTGCCCGAGAAGAGCGCAATGATGATGCCAACTTGGGCCAGTGAAGCAACATCCTCCACAACTAGATTGAAGAACAAAACGACAGCAACTTGTCTGTTCCCCTTCCCCCAATTCCCTAGCACTGTTCCCATCCCCCCAATTCCCCAATTAAAAAAAAAAATCTTTAAAAAAAAATGGGCAGAGGATCTGAACAGACACTTTTCTCAAGAAGACACACAAACTGCCAACAACTTTATGAAAAAAAATGCTCAATTTCACTTGCTATTAGGGAAATGCAAATCAAAACCTCAATGAGATACCACCTCACACCTGTTAGAATGGCTATTATCAACAAGACAAGTAATAACAAGTGTTGGACAGGCTGTAGAGAAAAAGGAACCCTCATACACTGGTGGTGGGAGTGTAATTGGCACAGCCACCATAGAAAGTAGTATGGAGGTTCCTCAAAAATTAAGAATAGAGTTACCATAGGACCCAGCAATCCCTATTCTGGTATCTACCCAAAATATCTGTAAACATTTCTCTGTAAAGATATATGTGCCCCTATATCCATTGTAGCATTATTCACAGTGGCCAAGACATAGAAACAACCATAGTGTCCTTCGATAGAGGAAAGGATATAAATGTTTTACATATATACATTTGTGACAGCATGAATGGATCGTGGGGATTATCATACTAAGTGAAATAAGTAAAAAAAAGTCAATAACCATGTGATTACTCATATATGATTTCATGTAAAACTGAAAGCAACAAAGGAACATGACAAACAAAAACTCATAGACACAGACAATAGTTTAGTGGCTACCATAGGGTAAGGGGGGTAGGGGTGGGGGGTGCAGTGGGGTGGTAGAAGAGGATAAAGGGGGTCAAATAATTGATGATGGAAGAACTGACTATGGGTTGGTGAACATGCAATGCAGTATACAGTTTATGTATTCTAGAATTGTACACTTGAAACCTATATAATTTACTACCCAATGTCACCCCAATAAATTTAATTGAAAAAAACATTAAGCATGTAGAAATAACACATTTGTGTGAACTGTGGGATAGTAGGAAGTAGGAAACAACTGTAGATCAGTGGATGGAAGATGGAATACATATTTAAACCCAAATTTCGGGCTTTGTTTTTTTGTGTAAATAGTGGGAGAAATGGGTAAGTATGATAAAAATAATTTGTCTCAGAATATAAAGAATACCCTTTAGGTGGTGAGAGAGTCTAATCTGAAATTGATAAAACCATGAAAGCTGAGGAAAGAATCTTTAGGTGAAAGTTGAAGGCCATGGAGTGGGTAAGATTGCTGAAAAGCAATGTTTGATGAGAGAAAGACTGCTCAGTATAAAACCTGGATAATGTTAGTATTTAGAAAATTGGAATGTGGGGAAACCATTAAGGGATTGAGAATGAGAGTTCAAAGAGATAGGCAATGATCTAAAAGTAAATTATTCCCTGGAAACCAAATAAGATGCAGTCCAAAGAGGAAGAATCAAGTATTGGAGAAATATGAATATGATGAGTTTGAAAAATTTTTATTACTTTTGTCAGTAAGAAGCCTATTAAGCAGCTTAGTTAAAGTGTCATTTTGGGAGGTATAAAGCAAGCTATAATAGATTTCAGTGGTCTAAGAATTAAAGGGAAAGCCAGAAAAAAAAGAAAACTAATATAACTCTATTAATTTAACAATAAATATCAGAGAGATATACTAGAGACAGGATTCTACTTTTTGAATATTCAAGTGATTTGTCAAATCATAAACATTCTAGGATAGATTTACAGATCATCAAAAAAATGAATGACACAACATTTTTATCAGTAAGGATGAGGTAAACTAGACTGCATTAATGATATATCCACACATTTCAATGGCTTAGAAAACATAGGTGGGTTTATTCTTCAAAGTACATAAACATTTCAGGGATGCAGACTGAGATTCTATCTTAACACATGCTTTCATGATTGTTAATGCAGGGAACAGGATGGATGCTTAATACAGGCTCTTTAACTTCTGTTTTACACTGATAATTCATTGGTCAAATTAAGTAGCATGGCTTTGCATAACTTTTAAAGAAGAAACATAGATAGAGGGGAGCCAGATATATTTGCTGCATGATGTCTAAAATTTATAAATGTTTTCTGCTTCACTAACCTTACCTGAAACCACTGTATCTTCCTCTCTGCTCATGCTCAACTTTCCTTCTCTATAGCCCCCCAAAATTATCCCCTATAATTTTCATCAAAAAGCTGAGATGATTCCAAATCAGTCTAAAACCCCCACCTAAAAATTGAAAGACCATTAGATTATGTAGTTTAAAGTGCACCCATCCAGGAGAAACATCAATTTTGTCCTTGATATGGACACTAAAGTCCACACTACCTGATTTGTTGTCAAAGTTGTACTGTTGAACTAAATTAGGTTTACCACCTTCCCCTGAAGCTTTAAATTACTTCAGATCTCAAGCTTTAAATTAGTTCAGATATTACTTTTGCCTATTAGAAACACCCCAAATGCATATCACTCAGGTTTTAATTAATCTCTCTAAGGCTGTTTTGAAAAGCTGAAGAAGCATCTCTCATATAAATTTCAGACATCCCTAAGGTTTGCTCCATATGAACTTCAAATCATACATTAGAAGCAGAATTTTCAGTGAAATTGTACATTCCAAAAGCCCTTAATCTTGGAAATGGGTGTGAATGAAATTTAATGGCTTAAAGTTTGGGCCAGAAAATAGGTTGATTTAGGGTCAAGGGGAAGAAAGGTTTTAAAAATAATCTGAGAAGCACAGCAACATTGAAATAAAGTATAGGTTCATTCATAGCTACACAAATAAATCCACTCCATTACTATAATTCAAGAATTTCTTTTAAAGAGGATTTACATTATATAATGAAATTTATCTGAAGAATGAAAATCTATATTGTAATAAAATTGATTGTAAAACACATAGTATTTGTGTAATAATTCACACATTTCCATAGCTTTCAAACTCAAAAATCCATGTCTGCATAGAAATAAATCACAAAAGCTTTAAATATGTGATTACACATGGCTTTTTAAATTAACACAAGTGCAGTCAGTGATTAAGAATATTAAGATAATATTTTGGAAGTATCCAAAATAAGCTGTGGTAAATAAGCTACTCTATTATAAATAATAGTGAATTGAAGAGCTACATTCAAGGAAAGATTTATTGTCATAGACATACTCGTTATTAGAAACCACACAAAACAAAATTACAGAGTATAGCAAAGGTCAACTCCAGTACATCAGTTGAAAACAGATGGAGAAATGTACTAAGGTTCGGCATAAGATCAATAGCCTTAGGGGTTGCATAATTCTAGGAGAAATATTCTCAGTAATCACAAATTGTGACATGAATACAAGCTGGTAGGTTTTAGGATCATAGCTCAGTGTATAAGAATGGTCTTAGAATGCTCCTAACTGCAGTGTGAATTACATATATATTGAAATAAGTATAAATTTAGTGGGAACCTTTGACTAGTGAATTACATGAAATCATTCAGCAAACAATAAAAAGGAGCATTTTTTTCATTAAATAATTTTATTTTTTATGTCAATACTTGATCTTTAAAACTGGATAACTGGATTGATTGATCCTAACATTGCTGCTAAGAGATGGAAAACAGACTTGTTGATTTCTCCAGCTCTTTTCAGGTAAGCATTTCCTGCTTGCAGTTATTGGAAACTGGAATCTGGTTCTCAGCTCTAATAGCCCAAGTCTCAATATTTTCACACAGTAGTTTCATAAAAATCTTACTGTTTAACTGGATTTATAATGTATTAATTGACTTATACTGATACATAGAATTTCAAGTAAGTCCAGAATGTACCTAAAAATCTATAATTTTAAGTGTAATAAAGTCTACGTGAAAAATAATAAGTTAAATGTATTAAAATAAAAGTTTAGAAACTTAAACCTATTCATTGGCCTCTGCACACCTCATTCAGAGTAACCGTTTTTCAATGCAAATTTGAATATAATAAATCTGCTTAAAATCCATCCAAATTCTTCATTGCTCTAAAAAATATTGGCCCAAACCCTTGAGCAGTTGATCAAGCAAAGCCGAGTATATCAAACTTACTATTTAAATGGAAAATACCACATTGAGCAAATAATATTTTTTGCCTCATTATCAGAATTTATGACACAATACTTAACAGGGTTTTATGACCTAGACTCAGTGATTTTGAAACAGATCCTCCTCGATAAAGGACTGGTTGGAAGTGAACAGAGTTTATGACAAAATAGTTTTGTATTGGTGGAAAAACCTTAATAGACAAAATGTTCATATGCACAAAAAGGTAATTTAGTTTTTTTTCAAAGTCCAATATTCTGGGAAAGTGCTAACTCAAAAATATCCCTATAGCATTCGTTATTTACAATAACCAAGACATGGAAGCAACATGTGTCCACTACTGATTAATGGATAAAGAAAATGTAGTATGTATATACAGGGGGGTATCATTTCATTTATCCATAAAAAAGTGATACCTTGCCAATTGAAACAACATGAATTGATCTTGAGGGTATATGCTGATTGAAATAATTCAGACAGAGAAAAACAAATAGTGTGTTTGGTCATTCATTAGACTAAGATAAATAGTAAAAGATTTCCATCACAGAATATAATCAATATAGTTCTGTGTCATTGTCTGATATGTTAGAGTCATGTGTGGAGTTTTTGGCAGTATTATTTGAACCTTTCCGAGTGTCAGATTTTATTTTTCTTCTTCAGAAGACAATTTGTTGCATTACTGAGAGGACAGTGACTGTACAGCAGCAATAAAGATTCTGGAGAATGCATATTTTACTAATATAATAGAGACAAATATTAAGGGAAGGGTTATGATTAGAGTTTGCTGATGACTTCCAAGAAGAGAACCAAGAATACTGAACTTAAACCAATACAGCTGATCCCATTCCTAATCTAGCCACTTTGTGGTTGATTTCAGCAACTCAGATAAAAATAATAATAATAATAGTTTACAAGAAAATGATATCAAAGAACCTGGGTTGCCCCTCAAGAAATAAAATCTCAGCAGTTGATTGGTTAAGTTGTATAGTGTAGCTAAATCATGAGCTTTTAATATTCAAGTATTGCACTTATATAAAAAAATGACAGAATGAAAAAGAGATATACAAATAAGGACATGGTCAATTTCAGAATTAAGCAATAAAATACATAATTTATTTTAGAAACCTTAACAAAAGACTCAGAAAAGCAAAGAAGAAGCATTTGAAGATTAAAGCTTTGCAATTTGTGTCTCATGCAGATCTCTTTTTGTTTCCTGGGTGACAGCTGTGTACTTAATAGCCTCTTTGATTAAAAATATTGTGATGCATATTAGTCTGTTAGGGCTGCTTTAACAAAGTACCACAGAGTGAATAGTTTAAACAATGGACATTTATTATTGTTTTTTACAGTTCTGGAAGGAAGCAAGAAGTTCAAGATCAGATATCAGCATAGTTGTTTCCTATTGAGGGTCATGAGCTAAGGATCATTTCTGGCCTCTCTCCTTGTCTTGTAGATGGTTGTCTTCTCCCTGTGTCTTCATGTCTCCTTCCCTTTGTCTTCATGTCTCCTTCCCTTTGTTTCTGTCTGTATCCAAAGTTCCTCTTCTGATTCAGGCACCAGTCGTATTGGATTATGGCCCACTCTACTGACCTCATTTTAGCTTAATCATCCATGTAACAACTCTCTCTCCAATAACAGCCACATTCTGAGGTACAGTGGATTAGGACTTCAACATATAAATTATTGGGGGTGGGCATAATTAACCTCACAGCATTCTACCCTCTAACTCCTCAAAATGTGTGTTCCTTCATATCCAAAATGCATTCAACCTCTCCCAAAAGCCACCAGAAGTCTTATCTCATCATATCATAACGTCATAGTGCAAAATCTCGTCTAAATCAAGTATGAGTGAGACATGAGGCCTGAGTTGTGAAATTTTGAAACCAGACAAGTAATGTGCTTCCAAAATATAATGATGGGACAGTCAAAGGATTGATATTCCCTTCCCAAACAGGATAAATCACAAAGAAGGAAAGCATCATAGGTCCCAAGCAAGTCTGAAACATAGCAGGGCAAATACTATTAGATTAAAAAAAATTTTATTAGAACTTTATATTATTATTTTTTTATTAAAAAGTATTGGCGTGACAATGGTTAACAAAACTACATAGGTTTCAAGTGTACAATTCTATAATACATCATCTATATATTGCAATATGTGTTCCACCCAGAGTCAGTTCTCCTTCCATCAACATATGTTTGACCACCTTTACCCTCTTCTGTCATCCTCCTACCCCCTTATCCTCTAGTAACCACTAAATGGTTATCTGTCTTTGAGATTTTGTTTCTTTATTTGTTTGTCTTGTTTGTTTGTTGCCTTCAGTTTCATATCCCACATATGAGTGAAGTATGGTTCTCGACTTTTTCTGTCTGACTTGCTTCACTTAGCACAATAATCTCAACATCAATCCATGTTGTTGCAAATGGCAGTATTTCACCTTTTTTATGGTACAGTAGTATTCCAGTGTGTGTGTGTGTGTGTGTGTGTGTGTGTGTGTGTGTGTGTGTGTGTATATCACATCTTCTTTATCCAATCATCTATTGAAGGACACTTTGGTTGTTACCATATCTTGGAGACAGTAAATAAAGCTGCAATGAACATTGGAGCACATATATCTTTATGAATAAATGTTTTCAGATTTTTTGAGTAGGCACCCAGGGGAGGGATTGCTGGGTCCTATGGTAATTCTATACCAAACTGAAAAGCTTCTGCACAGCAAAAGAAACCATCAACAAAGCAAACAGGCAGTCAACTGAATGGGAGAAGGTATGTGCAAACAGTGCCTTTGATAAAGAACTAATATCTAAAATGTATAAGGAACTCATACAGTTCAATAACAAAAAGACAAACAATCCAAATAAAAAATGGGCAGAGGACATGAGCAGAAACTTCTCCCAATAAGACTAACAACCGATGAACAGATATATGAAAATATGCTCTACTTCACCAGCTATTAGGGAAATGCAAAACAAAACCACAATGAGATACCACCTCACACCTGTTAGAATGGCTATTATCAACAAGACAATAATAAGTGTTGGAGAGGCTGTGGAGAAAAAGGAACCCTCATACACTGCTGGTGGGATGTAAATTGGTCTAGCCACTGTGGAAAATAGTATGGAGTTCCCTTAAAAAATTAAGGACTTGATTTTTTAAGAGCAGTTTAAGATTCAGTGAAACTGAAAAAGGAGGTAATGTCCCATGTACTCTGTATCCCTACACATATATAGCCTTGCCCATTATCAACATCCCCTCACCAGAGTGGTACATTTATAACAACTGATAAAACTTCGTTAATACATCATCATCACCCAAAGTCCACAGTTTATATTATGATTCACTCTTGGTGATGTACATTCTCTGGGTTTGGACAAATTTCTAATGACATGTATCCACCATTACAGTATAGTTTCACTTCCCTTAAAAATTTCTGTGTTGCCTTTATTTCCCCCTTCTACTAACCAACCCCAGGCAACCATTGATTTTTTTTTTTTTTTTTTTTTTTTTTTTTTTTTTTTACTGTTTCCAGTTTTGCCTTTTCCAAAGTGGCATTGGTTGAAATCATTTAGTATATAGCCTTTTCAGACTGGCTTGTTTTACTTGGTAATATGCACTTAAGGTTCTTCTGTGTCTTTTCATAGCTTGATAGTTCATTCTTTTTAGCACTAAATAATATTACATTACCTGGATGTATCACAGTTTATTTACTCATTCACCTACCAAAGTACAACCTGGTTGCTTCTAAATGTTGGCAGTCATAAGTAGAGCCACTATAAATGTTCATGTGCAGGTTTTTCCATGACCATAAATATTTAAATCCTTTGGGTAAATATCAAGGAATACGATTTCTGGATCATATGGCAAAAGTTTGTTCAGTTTTGTGAGAAACCCTCAAACTGTCTTGCAAAATGGATGTACCATTTTGCATTCCCACTGACAATGAATGAGAGAGTTACTGTTGCTCCACATCCTTGTCAGCATTTGGTGTTGTCAGTGTTCTGATTTTGGCCATTCTAATAGGTGTATAGTGATATCTGATTGTTTTGTTTTGTTTTTTTTTTTTTTAGCTGAGCCATCCTGCTACCTTTTGGCAGCTCAGTGGCTGCTCAGCTCGGGCTGGACTCGAACCGCTGTTGCTCAGAGCTCAAACTCTTGAGCAGAGCTCTTAACCAACTGAGCCACTCGGCCGGCCCCGATATCTGATTGTTTTAATTTGCATTTCCCTGACGACATCTGATGTGGGGAATCTTTTCATATGCTTATTTGTCAACTGTGTGTCATGCTTAATTAGGTTTCCATTAAGTTATTTGGCTCGTTTTATGAATTGTGCTATTTTCCTATTAAGCATTTAAGAGTTATATGTATATTTTTTTATAACAGTCCTTTATCACTGTGTCTTTCACAAACATTTTCTCCCAGTCTATGGTTTTCCTTCACATTTTCTTGACATTGTATTTTACTAAGTAGATTTTTTTTTAATTAAGTTCAGCTTATCAATTCTTTATTTACTCTTTGGTGTAGAAGTTCTTCCACAAAGAAATATAATGTCATCTTGAGGGTCACTTCATTTGTTTTCCTTCTGTCAGAGATCACAGTTCTGTACTGCCTTTGTCCAATTACCAAAGATAGTCGTTTCACATATTTTTGAAGCTTTCTACTTTATTCAGTGAGAGCTTCACTCCACAGATTTTAGTTCATCTACCCTAGTAGTCTAGAGAGAGAAGGATGTGGAAATCGCTGTCTTTGGCAAGTCAAAGCCCCTCCACAATTTTCTCAGTTCTTCACCTTTGAAGACCTTTAGCCCTGCTTTGATTTTACTCATTAGGTCACCTGCATCACTGGTTTGAAAATCTGCAAATGTGAAAGACTACCTTGATTGTCCCAAGTGAAGATGGTAAAGGAGCAAGAAAAGAACAGGAGCAGCCCTTTTCATATATATATTTTTTTCCACCCAAAACTAGTCCAGAAGCTTCCTTCCCAAGTTTAGGACTGCCAGTGTATTTACACTAGTTCAGGGGTTGGCAAACTGCAGCTCGCGAGCCAAATGCGGCTCTTTGGGTACGTTCCGTCTCAAAAGTTTGCTGACCCATGGAAGAGCCAATTTTGTCCCTCACAATAATTTAAAAATTAATCGAGAGCCATAAATACAGTTTTACATCATCTTCATTATGTGAATAATATTCTTTAAAAATTATATAAATGAAACTATGATAATTTTATTTTCATTTTCAATTTTACTTCAGAACCTGAGGCTCTCAAGCCTCAGTTTGCTGACCCCTGGCGGCTCTTTAGTCTCAAAAGTTTGCTGACCCCTGCACTAGTTCAATAGAACTTCCCATTCATTATGTCCCTCTTGTCTTATACCTACCACCACCTGTGGTTTACTGCGACATTGGTGGAATAAACCGACAGTGCTTTCTATTTTGGTATCTTAGTAAGAACCTGAAACAAAACCTAATTAATGAGAGCATTTTTATTGAGACAAGAGAGACTAAAAGGACCTAATGGCTTTTATTATTAAGCAATAATATTCTAATTCAATCATTTAGGCAGAGGCATACTTTGCCCTAGGAGTGCTAAAGGTAGTGTACTCATGATTACAGATTTTCACTCACTCTCAAAGTAATAACCATTAGTTTGTTATCAAATAATCTTCATATGTGGTTACCACAGCTTTTTTTTGTTATCCAACTCCCAATTTTCTTCCCAAAAGAAAACTGAAGTCACTACCTTGTTTATTAACAATGCTGCGAATTCTCTCTTAGGGCTGGATTTAGACAAATGACTTATATCAATCAACATGTGGTTTTATAGTTTTAAGATTTTGAAGGACATATTTCCAAACCAAGGACCCTTATTTGTCCTCTTCTATAGTACACTATTTTGCTCAGTCAATGGGAGACACTGACAGGACATGAGAAAGTGAGAGACAAAGAGATTGGGATAGTTCTTCCCCTCTCTCTCTCTGTTGTCAGACATATTTAAGCAGTGGTTGAATCTCTCTTGGACTTTTTTTTTTTTCTTTTTTTCCTGTTGGCCACTAATCAATGGTTTCAGCTCCCCGTGGATTCCAAGAACATAATTGTCCAACTTTTATCTTTTTAACCTCAGGGGTGATAACAACTTTTAGGTATTGTTAATCTGGGTAATATCCCTTATCAGGCACCTTAATTTTTCCCACATGTCTGAAGTTGTCATTTTATTATGCTTTCTTGAATTATTTGCACTGGTTTCTATTTTCTATAAGGACCATGATAGATACATACAAATAATGTTTAAAGGAATAAAAAAGTGGAAGATTGTTTTTGGTAGACTTAGAGAAAGGACATTAACAGGGAGCCATGTATTTAGCTGTTTCCTTGAATGACTCCAAGATTGTGGGCCCAGTTCACTCATCTCCTTTATCTTTTGTTTGTTTCTAACTCAACCTGTCTATTCACTCTTCAAGGGATTTGCATTAGCTGTTCCTTCTACTTTAGCCATTTTTTTCTCTAGTTTTTGTTTGTTGGTTGGTTTATATTTGTGGCTAGGTCTTCTTCATTCCCTTAAGTTTCAGGTCGTGCCATTTTCTCTGGAAGGCCTTCCCTAAGCCTTCTATATAAAGAAGCATCTACCCCTTTTGCTCTCTACCACATTCTCCTGTTCATCTTATTATCTCATCTACAGTTTTCTTCTTTTTCTGTTTATGTTTTCTTATTTATTATTAAGCTCCCATCATCTTCTACAAATGTATAGTTCATGAGAGCATAGTCCTTCCTTTATGTTCATATTCATCATTAAATCCCTAGCATCTAAAATGTAAAGACTGCCATAGTGATTTTCAATAAAAACCATAATACTTCAGAATACAAGGAAATACAGTGTTTGGAGAAAGGCAGTTATTTCCAACCCATGCTTATATTTTGGGGCAAAACGTCTGGGAAGTATTATCTGCTTAAGAGTGTCAGAAAACCATTACTGTCCTTTGTTAGTGACAATGGGGATCCTTAAAGTGGCAAAGAAGACAAAGATCTGCAGGCTGAGGCACAACTGTGAAGACGAGAAAACTCTGCTGTTAACATTCATACCATGTTAGCACCATTTGTCCCCACAGGTCGATGTGCTATGAAGGTGTGAATTATACGCTCTTAAATATTGATATTGGCGTCAAATTTAAATCAAAATAAGATAATTTTAAGTCCCATTAATAATTTTATTCACAGAATATTTATGCCCATTTAAATGATTATATTTAAAAATCACATATAGATTCCAGACTGCATCATAAGTGAATTTTTCCTCACTAGAACTCTGATAATATGCTCAAAATTTTTTTCTTAGAAGTAAGAAGTAGAATTAGAAATGCCTCTTTAAGCTGGGTACAGACCTTCCAAACAGAGATGAATTAGTCTCTCTGCTATCTAGTCCCTGAGCTCTATTTAAAATGATCAAATGTACTTATGATCACAGAAAATCTCCAATGAAGTTTTGTAGTCCATTAGTGCAAAAATCAGCATTTTTTTCAATTAGCGTAAAAGACCGAATGGCTGCACAAATTTATCTAGTAAGAGAAAGATGACTGAATTAGTATGAAAGCTGGTCTCTAGTGAGGAAACTAGATCAGCAGATGATATTAACTTCTTTTTTTTTCTTTCTATTTCATATCACTGCATAGTGAATTGAATAATAAATGAATTGAGATATTGAAACAAAACCATACTAAAGGTATTTGTCTTATGAAATTTAAAACTGGAATGTATCTGAATAGTAATTTTATTCTTTCTCTCACCTTCAATATACTGCAATGTGGGCTGTGCCTCCATATGCTATATTAAGAAGTAAGATTTAGTGTGAAAAGTACCAAGGGATTTGAAATAAGGGGTGCCTGAGTTTGACTCACTCTATTATCATTGTCAGGTCTACATAGTTATATTGTGCATACAATCCTGGTGGACTCACAAGAACAATTTAATGATTCCATCTTAAATGTGATAGCAGAAGAATTTATAAGTGGTGCTAAAACTATGGCCACTGTAATATGTCCATGACTTACATTCTTATAAGAGACTAGAAAACCACTCTGCTGAATAGTTGCCTTTCAGAAAATAGTAACTGGAATATTTTTAATTTGTAAGTCTTTCTCTTCATCCAACTAAAAATTCATGAGCAGCTTTTTTTATGTACTGCCATAAATATCCCTTTAAGTTTCATAATGAATCCCTATTTTTTCCCCTATATTCTCCCAGAGTACCCAGAAATTTTTCTCCTTCTGTTGTTTTCACTATTTCTCTACCTATGCTCCTTACATTTCAGTCTCACTGAGAAATAATAAAAAAAAAATCTTATTAGATTTATTCACTCTTCATTTACTTTAGATCAGAAATACACACAAAGATTACAGTAATCCAATACATAAAACTCTCAGCAGGGAACAATAGGCATAATTCTTGTGGTAAGAACATCGAGGAAGTTTGGCCACACAAAGTCATCGAGGCCTTATAAGAGAAGCCATCAATGGGAGGGTAAGGTATGGGAGCAAATGGGAAATTTCATTAGATACACAGATCGTGAAATCATTATAATACATGGGAACTCACTTGAATGAATAGGAGTTAACATTTGCAAGAATTTATAGGAGCTAAAGTGACCCGGTCACAACATCTGGACATGAATCTATACCATGCTTAAATGATAAGATTAAATAAAGGAGGAGCTCAATTATCTGTGGGAGATATAAAAGAGATGCTGGTTCTAGAGTAAGGAGATCATGTAAAGCCTTAAGCAAAAAGAATAAAATATGTTTTGGGGTGCAATTATAGTCCAGTATCAGAGTAATATGATAAAATCAGATTAAAAGCTGAATTCATGAGTTACTGATATAAGGCTCATCAAAAGCTATAAGGGTAAACCAAAATTGGTTTATAATACAGTTTTCACATTCTGTTATTTCAGCCTGTACATTTCTCTGTCCCCTTAAACCTGGTAATTTTAACACACCCCTCTGGTGTGCTGAAAGACTTTACCAGTAAAGTCTTATCTGAAGCCCTTCATGCAGAATTATATAACTATAACTTTTTTCTGAAATTGCAATAACACTTCTTACAGTACTTAATACATGGTCAATTGTAATGCAGATAAAGGAGGAAGGAAGAAACCTACAGTAAGTTTAGTCTGCAGTTGAAGCTCAGTAGTCCAGGTCAGGGGCAAAGAATAATCGCTGGAAAAAACAAACAAACCAGGAACTGTTATCCAAGTGCCTCTAGAAAGTTATATTATTACCAACAGAAAAGAAGCAGTTCTAAGTAAAAATGGCAAAGAAAGGGATTACATTGATTATTTTCAGGTGTTCTCTCCTAGGTCCTGATGTCAGTAGTCTTTGTTGTTTTCTCCAGATCAAGCTCTGTATATGGCTGGGTTTACTTTCAGGATGAAGAAACCCCTGAAGTTTTTCTAGGCAGAAAGGAACTTTATGCATGAATTTTGTTCTTTCAGCATTATTAAATTAGTTGAAGAAAGTTGAGCCAACCACAAATGTCTCAGAATTTCACCTTGTGTTTTCCGGAGGCAATCAATGAGGGGATAAAAAAATGAAGGAGAATTGGTATGATGTATCAGGGAGTTCAGTTAGGAAAACAAAAACTATAGTAGCTATTTCTATAGAGAGAATTTAATATGAGAAGTTGATTAAACAGATATTGAAGAAAACTTAAATGGCAAAATGTGAAAGAATAAAGGTGAGGGGTAATAAACAAGGAATTGGGTGTTGCCTTTAGAGATGGGAAAAGTGTGTGGTTTCTAGAATTTAGATACCAAGAGTGGGATCCACATAGATTTAGGAATCAGACATATGAAAAGGGAGTGCCAGCCAGCTACTCTGGTAACTCAGGGATGGGCAGGTAGGGTCTTGTGGACAATAAGTCAGATCGCAGAATAAGGAGTGACACCTACTTCTTCAGGAGCTCAAAATAAGACTGCCACAGAGCCAGGGATGTGAGGTTCCCAGGAGCTGGCATTGCCTGTTGGTGCTGGTATCATATTTTTTTCAGAGGAGGGAACTTGTAGAGCTGGAAGTAAGCCTAGTCCTGGTAAACCCCCAGGTGGGAGGAGTGGGTGATAAGGATGGTTCAGGAAGAGCCAAAAATGCTAGAAATTGGAAAGCACTGCTTCAGGCAGGGTGAAGCAACACTAAGGTGAAGTGACATTATACAAACGACAGGCAAACTGAAATAAACAAGTCCCTTCTTTCTTCCTCCTGTCTTTCAGTCTCCTCCAGTGCTTGTCCAGAAAAAGCATTAAGTATCCACATAACAAAGAATTGTAGATTGCCAAATCTCCACTCCACCATCAAAAAGCAAAGAACAAATGTATGGATTTAAACCTGAGAGTCAAATAGCTTCATCACCAGCATGAATAAGACACATAATTTTAATCTCTAATTAGGACGCCCAACCCTGAGAAATGTCCTAGCTTTATGGCTCAGTGCATGAAAACTATAAAGCAACATTTGGCTTTATAGCTGCAGAGAGACTAAGCTAAGTCGTGATAATTAAGCACTAAATAACATAATATAATCATTGGCTTATAGGGCTTTACTGTGAACTATTTTATAAACCCACCTTTGTAACCTGCTGTTCCTGAAAGAGAATGTTGGGGGGGAGGGGGCGGTTTGGGGAGCAGAGGCAAACACTGAAAATTGAGGAGTGATATTGTGAAATCTTAAGGATGGCCACGTGTTTGCTACTTCTCCATTCATAGGCACACATACTCTGATTCCTCTACCTTGAATTTGAATTGGCCTTAATGATTTGACCAACAAATATAGCAACAATGACATTCTGGAACCTTTGAAGCAAGAGCACAAGAATTTCTCCAGCTTCTACCAGGCCTCCCTATCTCAGGGAGTTGTTATGTAAGAAGCTGGCTGCAACACTGTAGATACGCTGATCCACAGTTCCAGTTGAGCCCATCATTCCAAATATTCCTGCCAAGGCACAAAACATGTGAGGCCAACTTTCTTGAATCTTCCAGACCAGCCCCACTCCCAGCTGAAAACCACTCATTGATATCTATTGACAACTTGTGGGACGAAGAGTCAGCCTGCCTGAATTCATGAGCACAAACTGATGAGAGAGAATACAGTGATCATTGTTTCAAGCTAGTAAGTTTTGGGATAGTTTTCTGTGTAGCAGTAGAAGTTGGGGCAGATAAATATAAGGTCAGAGATATGCAAGATTTCTGTGAGAGTGTTTTGAGGCAACATATAAAATATAGCATGCTAGTTTTTCATTTGACTCCAAACATTCTTTTCAACTATATTCTTGAAAGGAGAGCGAACACTAAAATGAGAGGAAATGGTAGGAAGCACATAGCACATAATAAATAAAGCAAACCAAAACAAAAAAAAATAACATAAACAAAATAAAAGAACATACTTCTTTGTATTCTCAGGAGAAAAGTGGACTCAGAATACAGAGAGAAATATGAGGTAATAAAATGACTGAAAGAATAGGGAAATGGTATAAAAACTGGAAGTAGGACCTGTCGAGTGGCGCATTGGTTAAGAGCTGGCTTGGGACGCCAGAGGGCTCCGGTTCCGATCCCACATGAGGGTCGGTGACACTGCCCTCTACAGCTAAGATGCTGAACAACAGCTCAACCTGGAGCTGGGCTGCCGTGAGTCGCCAGCTATGGCGTAGGCTGCAGCCCCTGCTGCAGTGGGATGCCATGGGCTACCGTGTGTAGCCAGCAGCCAGCGTGAGTGGCCATCCAGAAGCCGGCGACTGATCTGCCTCGCCCGGGAAGAGCGCAATGATGGTGCCAACTTGGGCCAGTGAAGCAACATCCTCCACAACTAGACTGAAGAACAAAAAGACAGCAACTTCTCTGTTCCCCATCCCCCAATTCCCCAATAAAAATCTTAAAAAAAACCCAAAAAACTGGAAGTAATTGTATAATTTTTTAAAGTATAGGATTAAATGCTTTTTACTTATCATAGGATAAAAACATTTGTAGAAAGTATTTCTAGAAGAAACAAAATTCAAAACTGGGATACTGTTAAAAAAAAAAATCTATGCAGTGACATCAAAAATCTGGAGGCAACCAGGAAGAGATGGGCAAATATTACAAGGAGGGAGTAATTTAGGAAAGGCAAGCTAATGATCGGCGGCTTTTTGTCTGGAAACAATTGGTGATGCAGAATCTGTGAAAAGTGGGAGATTTAATATAAACCTAAAAAATCAACAAGTGGAGTAGGGATTTCTTTCAGTCGTATAGTTTAGGAAGAAAAATTAAAATATAGGACCCTTCCAGAGGGTCCCTGGTGGAACATCAGGTTATCAGTTGAAAGCCCTGGACTCTTCCCTAGGAGAGGAGCAAACCAGATGCAACCCAGCTTCCACTCCTATCAGTCCCTGACTAAGTTAAGATGACCAGTCTCCCTGTAATCTGAAACTTGCTCCTGCTAAAATCTCCAACTTCATTTCCCAACGCTACTACTCTCACTTTTCTCTTGCCACACTAATGATCTTCACATTACTCTAATAACACTATACTCATTTCTTCTTCAGGGCCTTTGGTCTTGCTTATTTTTTTGAGTATGTTGCATAGTTTGTATAGTTCAATCCCATATTTTTTTTTTTTTTTTTTTTTTTTTTTTTTTGTCTTTCTCCTTGTGCTTGATTGTTATTTCTATACAAGCGGAGGGGAGGGTGAGGGTGGTTTTGTACATCAGAGAGTATCTGATTACCCTTGATTGCTGTTGTGGCGGTGCTTGTTGATTTGTTTTGCCCTAAAACACGCTCTACAGCAGGGTCCAGCGAAAGCAGCACAAGAATCACCACACCCAAAGACCAACTTCAGATAAAACCAGAGCATTATAGGCCTGACCTACAAGACTCACACTCAAAGGGAAATCTCTACAGGCACAAGAGCCCCTTGGGGCCAAGCTAGATCAGAGGGGTCAACCCTCACACAACAGCTTATAAACTTTGGACACAGCTAATCCTCACGGATAGTAAGTTTGGGAGTCAAGCCCACCTACTGACAAGCAGAAAGCAATAAAAACTAGACCTCAACAGGAGAAGGCACACAACACAAGGAACACCTCTGGTATACATACACGAGAGAAAAGGGAGTCTGAACAATTCAAATAGAAGGACATATACCACATAAGTCTACCCAGAAAAGACTGAGAGACCTAGGGGATCTACATATCTCATCGAAGCAAACACAAAGAGCAAACCAGAATGGGGAGGCAAAGAAACACAGCCCAAATTACAGAACAGAAAAAACCTCCTGAATCTGCGGAATTAAAGGAAATAGAGGTACAGAACCTATCGGAGGCAGAGTTCAGAACATGGATCAGTAGAATGCTTAAGGAAATTAATGAGAATGTAAAGAAGGAGAGAGAAAACACGGAAAACAACATAGCAGAAATAAAGAATTCAATTGCTGAAATAAATAACAAACTCGATGGAATCAATAGTAGATTGGATCAAGCAGAGAATCGAATTAGTGACTTAGAAGACAAGATAGCAGAGATCACCCAAGCAGATCAGCAAAAAGAAAAAAGAATAAAAAACATGGAAAATAGTTTAAGAGAACTAGGCGACAACATCAAACGCAACAATATGCGCATCATAGGAATACCAGAAGGAGAAGAGAGGGAGCAAGGGATCGAGAACATACTTAAAGTAATAATGTCTGAAAACTTCCCTAAACTGGCTAAGGAAATAGACATACATGCACAGGAAATGCAGAGAGTTCCAAACAAGATGATCCCAAACAGGCCCACCCCAAGACACATCATAGTGAAAATGGCAAGAGTGAAAGACAAAGATAGGATCCTAAAAGCAGCAAGGGACAAGCAGCAAGTTACATATAAAGGTACCCCTATAAGATTATCAACTGACTTTTCTACAGAAACCCTACAGGCCAGAAGGGAGTGGCAAGAGGTCTTCAATGTGATGAAAAACAGAGGTTTACAACCTAGACTGCTCTATCCAGCAAGGTTATCATTTAAAATTGAAGGAGAGATAAAGAGCTTCCCAGAAAAGAGTAAGCTAAAGGAATTCATTACCACCAAGCCAGCATTGCAGGAAATGTTAAAAGGGCTACTTTAAGCAGAGGACAGAGAAAAACAACCTAACTAAGGAAGACCAGGAACACATAATAAAATGGCAATAACTGCGCACCTGTCAATAATTACTTTAAACGTAAATGGATTGAATGCTCCAATCAAAAGACATAGGGTGGCAGAATGGATAAGAAAGCAAGATCCTTGCATATGCTGTATACAAGAGACTCATCTTAGATCAAAAGACACATACAGGTTGAAAGTAAAGGGATGGAGTAAAATATTTCATGCGAATGGCCCCGAGAAAAAAGCTGGAGTAGCGATACTTATATCAGATAAAATGGACTTTAAAGTGAAGAATATTACAAAGGACAAAGAAGGGCACTTCATAATAATAAAGGGATCGATCCAACAAGAGGATATAACTCTAGTAAACATCTATGCACCTAACATAGGAGCCCCTAAATATATAAAACAGATGTTAACAGACATAAAGACAGAGATCAACAGTAACACTATTATAGTAGGGGACTTCAATACCCCACTGTCACCAATGGATAGGTCATCCAGACAGAAAATCAACATGGAAACAGTGGCCTTAAACGACACTTTAGACCAGATGGACTTAATTGATATTTTCAGAGCATTTCACCCCAAGGCTAAAGAATATACATTCTTCTCAAGCGCACATGGATCATTTTCTAAGATAGACCACATGTTAGGCCACAAAACAAGTCTCAATAAGTTTGAAAAGATTGAAATCATATCAAGTGTTTTCTCTGACCACAATGCTATAAAACTAGAAATCAACCATAAGAAGAAACCCAGAAAGCTCATGAATGCATGGAGGCTAAATAACATGCTACTAAATAGTGAGTGGGTCAAAGATCAGATCAAGGAGGAAATCAAAAGATACCTGGAGACAAATGAAAATGAAAACACCACAACCCAAAATCTATGGGACACAGCGAAAGCAGTCCTAAGAGGGAAGTTCATAGCATTGCAGGCCTATCTAAAGAAAGAAGAACAATCTCATATCAACAGACTATCTTTACACCTAAAGGAACTAGAGAAAGAACAGCAAAACAAGCCCAGAGGGAGTACAAGGAAGGAAATAATAAAGACCAGAGCAGAAATAAATGAAATAGAGACCAGGAAAACAATACAAAAGATCAATGAAACCAAGAGCTGGTTCTTTGAGAAGATAAACAAAATTGACAAACCCCTAGCTAGACTCATCAAAAGAAAAAGAGAGAGGACTCAAATTAGTAAAATCAGAAATGAAAGAGACGAAGTAACAACAGACTCCACAGAAATACAAAAAATCGTAAGAAATTACTATGAGCAACTATATGCCAACAAATTTGACAATCTGGAAGAAATGGATAATTTCCTAGAGGCATACAACCTTCCAAAGTTAACTCAAGAAGAAACAGAAAATCTGAATAAACTGGTTACCACCAAGGAAATTGAATCAGTAATCAACAAGCTCCCAACAAATAAAAGTCCGGGGCCAGATGGCTTCACCAGTGAATTTTACCAAGCATTTAAAACAGAATTAGTACCTATTCTTCTTAAACTATTCCAAAAAATCCAGAAGGAGGGAAGGCTCCCAAACTCTTTCTATGAAGCCACCATCACCCTGATCCCCAAAATAGACAAAGACAGTACAAAAAAGGAAAACTACAGGCCGATATCTCTGATGAACATAGATGCAAAAATCCTCAACAAAATCTTAGCAAACAGAATTCAGCAATATATTAATAAGATCATACACCATGATCAGGTGGGTTTCATCCCTAATATGCAAGGGTGGTTCAACATCCGCAAATCAATTAACGTGATACACAACATCAACAAAAATAAAAACAAAAATCATATGGTCATATCAATAGATGCAGAGAAAGCATTTGACAAAATACAGCAGCCATTTATGATAAAAACTCTTAGCAAAGTGGGAATACGAGGATCATATCTCAACATAATAAAGGCTATTTACGATAAACCCACAGCTAACATCGTACTCAACGGAGAAAAGCTGAAACCATTTCCTTTAAGATCAGGAACAAGACAAGGCTGTCCACTTTCTCCACTTTTATTCAACATAGTCCTAGAAGTTCTAGCGATAGCAATCAGACAGGAAAAGGAAATAAAAGGCATCCGCATAGGCAAGGAAGAAGTAAAATTGTCATTATACGCAGATGACATGATACTATATATAGAGGATCCCAAAGTCTCTATCAAAAAGCTATTGGAGCTAATAGACAAATTCAGTAAAGTGGCAGGATACAAAATCAATACTCAGAAATCAGTTGCATTTGTATATACCAATAACAAGCTATCGGAAGGAGAAATCAAGAAAACAATTCCGTTTACAATCGCTTCAAGAACTATAAAATATTTAGGAATAAATTTAACCAAAGAAGTAAAAGACCTGTACTCTGAAAACTATAAAACACTGAAGAAGGAAATAAAGGAAGACACAAACAAATGGAAAAACATTCCATGCTCATGGATAGGAAGAATTAATATAGTTAAAATGTCCATATTGCCTAAAGCAATATATAGATTCAATGCAATTCCCATCAAACTACCTAGGGCATTTTTCTCAGAAATAGAAAATATAATCCAAAAATTTATATGGAACCAAAAAAGACCACGAATAGCCACGGCAATCTTGAGAAATAAGAACAAAGTTGGGGGGATCACGCTTCCAGACATTAGAACATACTACAAGGCCACAGTAATCAAAACAATATGGTATTGGCATAAAAATAGGCATATAGATCAATGGAACAGAATAGAAAGCCCAGAAGTAAATCCAGGCTTATACGGGCAGTTAGTATATGACAAGGGAAGCAAGAAGTTACAATGGGGTAAGGATAGCCTATTTAATAAATGGTGTTGGGAAAATTGGACTGACACATGCAAAAAAATGAAACTGGACCACCTTCTTACGCCACTTACAAGAACAAATTCAAAATGGATTAAAGATTTAAATATAAGACCTGAGACCATAAAACTCATAGAAGAAAGTATAGGGTCTAAATTTGCAGACATCATCCGGAGCAATATTTTTACTGATACATCCCCGCGGGCTACGGAAGTAAAAGAAAAAATGAACATATGGGACTACATCAAACTTAAAAGTTTTTTCACAACAAAAGAAACCATCAATAAAACAAAACGGAAGCCTACTGAATGGGAGAAGATATTTGATAATGATATATCAGATAAGGGATTAATATCCCAAATATATAAAAAGCTCATGGAACTCAACACCAAAAAAACAAACAACCCAATTAAAAAATGGGCAGAGGATATGAAGAGACATTTCTCCAAAGAGGACATACAGATGGCCAACAGGCATATGAAAAAATGTTCAACATCACTTAGCATTAGGGAAATGCAAATTAAAACCACAATGAGATACCACCTCACCCCGGTCAGAATGGCTATCATCAATAAATCAACAAACAACAAATGCTGGCGAGGCTGTGGGGAAAAGGGAACCCTGGTGCACTGCTGGTGGGACTGCAGGCTGGTGCAGCCATTATGGAAATCAGTATGGAGGCACCTCAAAAACCTGAAAATGGAACTACCTTACGACCCAGCAATCCCACTCTTAGGTATTTATCCAAAAAATCCCAAGACATTAATCCAAAAAAATATATGCACCCCTATGTTCATTGCGGCGTTATTCACAATAGCTAAGATTTGGAAACAACCAAAATGCCCATCGGTAGATGACTGGATTAAGAAACTTTGGTACATTTACACAATGGAGTATTATTCAGCTATAAAGAAGAAGGAAGTAGTACCTTTTGCAACAATATGGATGGAACTAGAGAACATTATGCTAAGTGAAATAAGTCAGTCAGAGAAAGACAAATATCATATGATCTCACTTATACGTGGATTCTAAGGAACTGAATGGATGGGAGAAGTGGATGGAGATAGTCTCAGAGACACAGAGGAAGAACTGAGGGTTGTTAGTTGGGAGGGGGCGGGGATGAAGGAGAGGGGAAGGGATGAGACAATACAAATTGGTAATTGCAATATGGCCTCAGGGATAGAAAAAGATAGTCCGAGGAATACAATCAACAACGTTGTAAGCATTTCTTAGGGGGCCAGATGGACCAATGCCCTTTTGGGGAGTCCACTTCATAGTAGATGTAGAGGCCTGACCACCGCATTGTATTCCTGAAACTGATGTTGAATAATACTGTATGTCAACTATAAGTATATATACATATAACCTTGGGACACGGAGTAGAGTGCGGGAACGGATTCAATGGAATTGTAATAGATAAGCATGATATCGGGGGGTGGGAGGGCAGTGGATGGGGGGAGGGGGGTTGTTACTTTGTGAGGGTGAAAAGAGTAACTATTGCATTGTTTTGTACACCTGAAACTAACAATAAAAAAAAATAAAATAAAATTAAAAAAAAAAAAAAAAAAAAAAAAAAAAAAATCCCATATTTTATTCATGTGTTTCCTCCTATATAACATCTAAATAACAGTTCACCCTCCACATTCCTTCTTCAACTCCTACACTTTTATCTTGTTTTATTTGTGTGCATAGGATTTTATAAAAGAGGTGTATTACACCATATTATATTATGTCTTTATTTACTGTTTGGTTTTTTTTTTTCCTACCAAACTTTACTGTATAATTCACAAGGACATATAATTCACAGGGTCAGGTTTTTTTCATTGTGTATTTGTAGTTCAGAAGTGAATTAGAACTTTATTACATATCTGCTCATACAGAGAACAGAATTGTGGTTGCAAGAAGAGGGGATTGAGGGTAAGAGAATGGGGGGAGGGGGTCAAAAGATTAAAAAAATTAAAAATAGAAATAAACAACAACATAACAAACAAACAAACCTCCCATACTATCTTAGTCAGCTCAGCTCTGGCTGCCACAACACAGACTGGGTGGCCTAAGCAGCAGAAATTTATTTTCTCACATTTCCAGAAGATAGATGTCCAAGATCAAGGTTGGTCTGTGGTGAGGCCTCTCTCCTTGGCTTGTAGGTATTCACTTTCTTCACTATATCTCACATGGCCTTTCCTTTGTGGGCACAAGGAGAGAAAGGTCTGTTGTCTCATTCTTCATACAGGACAGAATTCTATTGGAGTAGGGCCCCACCCTATGACCTTATTTAACCTTAATTACCTCTCTACCTGATCTACCTCCAAATATAGTGACTTTGAGGGTCATGGCTTCAATATATAAATTTTAAGGGGACACAATTCTATCCACAAGACATACTAAAATATTTTAATAATTCTTCAAAAGAATCTAAACAAGTTTTATTTAAAATAATAATAATAATAATAATAATAATAATAATATTAATAATAATGCCAGCAATAGGAAACTGGCAAGTTACATCTGTTTGCTAGTTGGCCTCATTCAAAGGGAAAGTAAAATTCTCATATCTCCATGAGAGGAGGTAATTTTATAACTTGAAGCAAGACTCCCATTGAAGTTATGCTTCCACCCTCCTACAGAAACTGGAACATTGGGGATTACATTTCAGAGATGTTTCCCAGACCCTTGAAAAATACTTTCCTAGGTTGTAAAACTGGGAAGAGGTTTTTAAAAGGATTTCCATCTCAAAGGGGCAGAGAATAAATCAACAATTACAAGTTATCTGAAAAAAATTCTTTAAAAAAAAAAATGAACAAGTCAGAGCCTAGAGTTAGGAAGAGTCTGCCTCACTACGTAAACTTGGAGAAGGACCATAGGCTATAGAAGGGAACTCAGCCAACACCTTGACTGAAGCCTTGTGAGACCCTAAGCAGTATGGAGATAAGTGCTCAAAACAAACCAACAAAAAATACAGAAAAGAAAACAAAATACAACTACCTAGCTATTGAACAATACTTTCAAAGAATTATTATTCTAAATTACAACACTGGGAGTCTATCTTCAAGATTAGAATTATTACATTAGGGTAATATTACAGTAAATCATAAACTCACTATTTGACCCCATCTCACCTTAAAATCTGCAATTTTTTGAACTTTCAGCATGGAAAATAAGAGTTCCATTATTGGCTTAATATTTATGGATTGATATATTTAACAATACTAGTATACCAAGGAGAATATCTATTTAGGTAATTATGTAATTCTTCATATGTAATTCTTCAAATACAGTAATACCTTGGTTTGCAAGCATAATTTGATCTGGAAACAAAGTACTCGTATTGCAAGACATTGCTCGTTTACTATGTTAAAACTAGAAATGTTTGCTTGTCTTGCAGAACACTTGCAAACCAAGTTACTCACAATCCAAGGTTTTACTGTATAAATAATCATATTTACATCAAACAGCCTATTTATGTTAATGTCATCTTTAAAAATGAGTATGGCTATTCTTTGTTTACACTATTTCTGATACTATTGATGATAATTTCCTCAAATATTAAGATTTTATAACAACATGAAAGAAAATAGTTACTAGCAGAAATGGATGTAAAAAAATATGTTCTGAAATTTTTTAAATAAATGAAGAAAGCAGATAAATTAAAACTTTTGTTTGGTAGTTTATACCATCAACTGATTTCAATATCAAAATTAAAAGCACAAGAGCACATAATATATAAGATAGTACCTGTTGACAGCTTCTATCTAATATCAATCGTGAAATACATATATTTAACATGAAGTATTTCAAGCTTTTCGACCAGCATGTCCTGAAGATTAACCCTTAGATAACTGTAAATAACACTTTTTCACATTAAGGTTATCACCTTCTGTGGTGGCCAAATCCTAAAAGAAAAATGAGAGACTGCTGGAAAAATATTAGAAAAAGCAATACTCTCTGGCTTTTCTATTTGATAGTTGCCAGAGATATGGTAAGGAGCATATGCTATCAGCTGCTAGTAATTGGAATTTGGGGAATGCTTTAGAGACAGAAGTGATCATTCGGGAACAATTTCCAGTTTTCTCCATCCACAAATTTATTTCTATATCCAGAAACAGCAACTTTTGAAGGAAAAAAATATTTCTGAGGAATCAGTATCTCTTAAATGTTAAAGTTAGACATATTAATAAATACTGTATATGGATTAAATCTTTTTTTTTAATTTCCTCTTGTGTGATTGGAGTATATTGAGTAATTATAGTATGAATATGATCAGGGAAAAGAAAATGGGATTGAGGAAACACAAAAACAAAAGAGGATATTCCCTAGAGACACTTAGGTAATATCACTGGAAAGAGGATCAACTTTCTAGAAGATACAAATATTTTAGTTGGGATAACAGTGACACATTAATCTAGAAACCAAAAGCAAGGGAAAGGGCCAGTCATCACAGCAGTCATGATATGTCAGGAATCCTGAGCATACTAGTACAGGGTGAAGTTTGGGCCATGGTCATAAGTCCAGAATTTAGTCTGTCAACTACCAAAATAATTAGGGTTGAACTAGTTACTTTGTAATATCAAGCCAAACTTAACAACTTTAGATGTCTTTATTTATTTATTTATTTTTTACTTTAATAACATAGCATATATATTTTTTTGTATTCCATTAAGGAAGTTTGTAAGAAATCCATCTATTGTGCAAGGGCTCATTTAGCTTAGTGACAAAGTCATTACTGAAGAAGTTGAGTGAAGCTCAAAACACACTTCTCGGGTACCCTTCCATCAAATTATAACACAGAACAAAAAGCAGCCCAAACAAAATCTGGTATCTCATGAACTCCACACATTTTTAACACAGTAATAAATTGCAACAGTCATATTATGCCATTCCAATCATCTGTAAGCTGTTGCAGATACAAGTTCATTTTTGTTGTGAACTGTTTGAATCAATAGGCAAGATATTAATGAATAAACGTTGAAGATCAAATTTTTTTCATAAGTTTTTGCAGTCATATTTGGAAGTATTTAATTCTTCTGTAAAGAACAAAAACAAATAAAAAGTGATATTAAGTTCTTAACAATGCTAATTATAGGTAGTAAATGGTCTAATAGCTTGTGCTATATAGGCAGAATTCATAAGATATATGAAATACAGAAAGTAAGTCAGAAACTTGTGAGAGTCATTAAAAGTAGTATAAATGGACTAGATATGACTAAAAGGATAGAAGTGCAAGCAAGAATGTTGCATATAGATGGAAAGGGATGGAAAAACTGCATCATATTTTGCAGGTCATGTTACTTCCAGATTGGTAGCTATATCATCCCTAAACTTAACCCCCACCCACCCAATGGTGACAGCTGGTATGATCTCATTCTGGTCCCATACCTATTATTCCCCAGAAACAGATAAAAAACACAACTGTTCTGTAGGTATCTGGGGGAACTACAGTTGTCACAAAGAGTAGTTAGTTGTGTTGAATCACTCTGATAGAGCAAGTAAGTTTGTTCTGTGTGTCTCCTGTCTGCTGAACCCCCTTATTCATCCATATCTCTGGTCTTGTACATAATCAGAGGGGATGTCTGATGTGGGGAGATAGAGAAAGAGAGAAGGGGCAGGTGGAGAGGGAGGGAATGAGGAAAAAAAGATGGGGGAAGGGAGGGAGGGTATATAAGAACATTGGTTAATGCAGGATTATGTTAGAGTGTTTTTTTTTCTATGCCTCTTTCACCCTGTCCTAGGTGTTAGCCAAACCCTTATCTTCCCCTTCGTTGCTTGCTGTGTTTGCAAGTTATGTAAGAAGCCATGTGCTCTCCACAACTTATTTTGGTTTGTGACCCTATCTCTGGGATAATCTGCTTGGTAATGTACTTGGAAGCTACTGCAACATCAAGGTAACTTTCCAAATGACACTAAAAGGAGCTCTAACAGGAATACCATTTTCATTTTCTACACTTTTGAAATAACCTTCTCCTTTAAATATTCAATACCTGTTTACCAAGGAAAATTTAAAATGGAATTGCCATTTGAATAGTGAACTTTTATAGATAGACTGATGCATTTATGCCTGATTGGACAGCTTTTCTAAAATGTCACAGGAAATAAGAATTGTCACATGTGGAAATATTTTGGAAGAGAAAACTATTATTAGTATATTCTGCAAGGTCAAGGTAAGTAGCATTTAATAATTTGTTTTATTGGAATAACACTACCTTTCTGAATATTGAACATAATGCATGTCAGTCATCATGACATAATGACAGATTTATTTTTAAAAAAGAATTGGTATAGAGAATGTTTGTATTATGATAATATTTTATGAAAACTGGACAAACAAGGAGAAAGATATATTTTTATGTTTCCCATGAATCCAGATTTATATTTGCTCTTAATCAAGTTTTAAGAAAAAAAATGTAGAATACCTTGCTTAATAATATAGGTTTATACAACTTAATTATGCTAACTTAAACACTAATGAAATTCATGACAACCTTTGAAATAGATATAAAAAGTTCCTGATTTTATTATAAAATTATGATTATGTAATTGAACTCATGAGCTACATGATAAAAATATAATTTATTACATAAAATTTGGGGAAATCTGGGTTGATTTTTAAATTCTGATCAAAGAGGGGATGGCCAAGTGGTGCACTGGTTAAGAGTTGTCTTGGGACACCAGCTCTGAGCAGCAGGGCCCCGGTTCGGATCCCACATGGGTCAGTGACGCTGCGCTCTCTACGGCTAAGATGGTGAACAACAGCTTGACCTGGAGCTAGGCTGCTGTGAGTCTCCAGAGATGGTGTAGGCTGCAGTCCCTGCTGCAGTGGTCTGCCGTGAGCTACCGTGAATGGCTGGCAGCCAGCATGAGCGGCCAGCAGCTGGCATGAGCTGCTATGAGCCACCGTGAGTGGCCGTCCAATGGTTGGCGAGCAACTACCTCACCAGGAAAGAGCACAATAATAACACCAACGTGGGCCAGTGAAGCGACGTCCTCCACAACTACACTGAAGAACAAAAGGACAGCAACTTGTCTGTTCCCCTTCCCTGATTCCCCTATGCTCTTCCCCTCCCCCAATTCCCCAATAAAATCTTTATAAAAAAAAATAAATAAAATAAATAAATAAATTCTGATAAAAAAATAGTACCAAATTACATCAAAGTCAACCAAGAACTTCATAATTACATGTGGGCAAATCTAAAGACTATTTATAGGGCTGGCTGAGTGGCGCGATGGTTAAGAAATGGCTTGGGACCAGAGGGCCTCTGTTCGGATCCCACATATGAGGGCCAGTGACACTGCCCTCTACAGCTAAGATGCTGAACAACAGCTCAACCTGGAGCTGGGCTGCCATGAGTCGCCGGCGACGGCATAGGCTGCAGCCCCTGTGGCAGTGGGTTGTCATGGGCTACCGTGTGTAGCCAGCAGCCAGCGTGAGCGGCCAGCAGCCAGCGTGAGCGGCCGTCCAGAAGCCGGCGACTGATCTGCCTCGCCAGAGAAGAGCGCAATGATGGTGCCAACTTGGGCCAGTGAAGCAACGTCCTCCACAGCTAGATTGAAGAACAGGATGACAGCAACTTGTCTGTTTCGCTTCCCCCAACTCCCCAGCACTGTTCCCATCCCCCCAATTCCCCAATAAAAATCTTTAAAAAAAAAATTAAATAAATAAATAAATAAAGACTATTTATATATATTCACTAAAATAAAATAGAATAAAAATGAGTTATATCATATGTGTACTGTTTAATGATTTGTCATTGGTGAAAACAATGTTAAAATAGTAAAACTCAAAATAAATTTGCATATGGATGTATGTGTGTATACATATATGCATATACATGGTGTGCTACCCTGCATAATGTAGAGGGAAAATTACTCACCCAAATGTCACCTGTTATTCTGTTATTCTCCCAAATGTTTCCTACATTACCTCTGCTTAGTGTGACAAAGAAATGCTTGATACTTTCTATACTGTACTTGTGAAAATAAAAAAATCCTAGGCAAAATTGCTAGATCTATTAGACCTGATTGTTGCAAGGATATGTATAACTCTCAGACAGTGTATTTTCAGAATTGGGCTGAGCTGCTTATTGCTGAGTTACACTCAAATGAAGGATTCTCAAAATATCTGGGTACATTTGTGGTAAATCATAACTGTTTCATGAATGAAAACCAGTTATTTTAGTTGGTGAGACAGTTGTTTCTCAGGATACAAGTTCCTCCTGCAGGTGCTGGCCCATAAGCAGTTACAGTGTCTGCTGCCTCAGAATGAACTCGCCCACTCTTTCTCCCAGATGACCAAATCACCTAAATAAAGGAATTAAACTTCTAAATATAAAAATCACAACAACCAGAAGTGAAAAAAAAGTGTGGTTATGTTCTCCATCCAGAATAATAAGTATGTTTAGTCTAATTTAATACGTACTTATATTCAATAAATGAGGGAGATACTTGGAATAGTTCACAATCACCTTCCCATTCCACACTTCCTCCCCCGAAAAAAAAAAAACACCAAAAAAACCCAAAAACAAAATGGAATGACCTGATAGAAGAGATTTATCGCACTAAGGACAAAGATAATCAGGGAGTTATCCCGAAAGTAATTCACTCTTTTTCTATAATACTTTGGGTTATTTTGCTACATGTGTATTACAAAGAAAAAAAAAGTAATTTTACCTAGAAAAGGAAGATGTGCTTCAGGAATATAAACTGTAAGTCGTCGTTAATTTCTCTCACTAATCAGAAGAAAACACACACACACACACACACACACACACATTTATTTATTTTTCTTAAATTGGAGTATTGCTATGGTATTAAATGTATAAGTAAATTTTTGATTTTTTTAAGTTATGATGCATATTCATATAGAGTTTATCAGGAGACATAATTTACAAGTTATCTCATATATCTCATTTAAAAAATCACTCATTATCTCTGATCTTATGTGGATAGTCAATATACAATTGTTTATAAAAATGGTATTCCAGCAATGCATTTATATTTTACTCACAAGGAAAACAGTGGAAATTTCAATGAATTATGGCAGGGGTGGATCCTCATTTAATGAGGAAAACTTTGAGGTTATTTGCCTTATTTCCAAAGTTGTATAATTTTAATGAAACTTTTAGGTATTATTTAATAAAACCCTATAAAGTTATGGATATGAATTCTGTGTAAAGTGAACTTTTATTTAAAATTAGAAAAGCGGTAATGACGTATTATTTTTTTAAGAAAGATACAGCCATAGGAACACACATGGAAAGGACTCAAGCAAGAGTGTCATCCTAAAGTTAAAGCATCTTGGTAGCCAGTCGCTAGCTGACAGACAAGAAGATGAACAGGAACCTCGGTTCTACAACCACAGGAAACTGCAGTCTGCCAGTGCTGTGAATGGCTGAGGAAACTTACTCTCCCCTAAAGGTTCCAGAAAGGAAGACAGCCCTGATTAAACCTTAACTTTAGCTCAGTCACACTGGTATAGGGTTTTTGACCTACAGAATTATAAGATAATAATTTATATTGTTTTAAGCTGTTCAGCTTATGGTCATTTATTATGGCAGCAAGAGAAAATAAATTTAAATACCTAGGACTTACATATGATAAATTAAAATTTGAGTTGTGGTCAATATTTTTAATAATGTTGTTAAATTAAAACACTAAATAATAAACCTACAGTTTCACAAAATTTAAAAATTTAACATACCCATAAAACTATGCATCAGAATCTAACCTTTTTTAAAATAGAGTATTTATAGCATACATTGTATTTTTTCCAGGAACTCATAAACCATTTTGTTCTCTTTCACAGAAAATGCATTTTTTTGTCATAGACTTTAAAAGAAAGCCTCCTTTTATACTGTCTCGTGTAAAACAGTCCTAACCTGTGATACAGAACCTCAAAAAGTAGTTTGTTTAATTAAAAAGACTTTTTGTGTGAATTATGCCAGAGTCTCTTAAGTTACTAAATGAACATAGAGTAGTAGGAGTCATAAAAATACAGTCTTATCCTTAAGAATTTTTTTTTAAAAAGGCAATAATCTAAAGACAGGTAAAATATTAAATTTCATCATTTTACTTGTATAAAGAAGGAGAGTGAGGAAGGAACGTTTCTAACATGTTTTGAACCCTAATGTATTTCAACCCCTTTAGTAGAGTTATTAAAATGCCACCTAATTTATCACAGGATGTTTAGAGAAAACTGAGAATTACAATGTTCACATAAATTTCCAAGGCCACATATCTCCTATTCCTTAGCAGTGAAGCAGATGCAATCCAGATTGGCCTAATGGTTAATCCATTTTCAGTCCCCCTACTAAAATGATTGATTTTCGAGAAAATATGTAAAAAATTGAATAACATTGAATACAATACCAATGCAAAAATTTCTGTTTCTTATAGAAATAGAGAAAAAACAATTTAGGATAATTGAACTTATTTATTACCCAAACTTAAATTTCTACTAATAACTTCTATCCTGTTCTTCCTTTTATCCAAGGCACAGGATATTGGTTTAATTTCCCTCTCTAACGCTTCACTCATGGAGGTGGAGGTGTTAATGAGCAGTGAAATGGCCCAAGGCAGACATCAGGATGCAGGAGGGAAAAAGCAGGGGGCCTAGGTAATTTAACCAAAAAATCAGTCCTTTAAACATTGAAAGTACAATAGTTTTTGACACTGTGTGTATCTTATCACCTGAGCAGGAAAAAAAAATCCAATTGGGATTTACAGTTTTAAGTGTAATCAACTAGAGAGTCAAGTTAAACTTTCATTAGTGACTCAAGCAAGGTTAAAGATGTATCCATATATCTCTGCAGGCTGTTAGAGTCAAAAACAGTCACAGCAAGGTGCACAACATCTGCAGGCTTTGTTTTCCTCCCGCCCTTCCTCCCCTTCCTCCCTCTATGCCTTCCTCCCTTCTTTTTTTCTTCCTTCCTCTTCCTGTCTTTCACCCTCTCCCCTGTCCTCCTTCCTTTCATTTCCTCCCTCCCCCTTTCTCAGAATGCCCATGTCTTAGAAGCACCTTGCTATTTGAATCTTCCCTTCCTCCCTCTATCTTTGCATCCCTCCATCCATTCTGTTTTTCTCTCCTTCTTTCTTTTTTTTTTTTTTAAAGGTTTTATTGGGGAATTGGGGGAGGGGAACAGCGCTGGAGAGTTGGGGGAAGGGGAATAGACAAGTTGCTGTTTCTTTGTTCTTCAGTCTAGTTGTGGAGGACGTTGCTTCACTGGCCCAAGTTGGCACCATCATTGCGCTCTTCCCAGGCGAGGCGGATCAGTTGCCGGCTTCTGGATGGCCGCTCACTGCGGCTGCTGGCCACTCACGCTGGCTGCTGGCTACACATGGTAGCCAATGGCAACCCACTACGCCGTCGCCAGCTACTCATGGCAGCCCAGCTGCAGGTTGAGCTGTTGTTCAGCATCTTAGCTGTGGAGGGCAGTGTCACTGGCCCTCATATGTGGGATCCAAACTGGGGCCCTCTGGCATTCCAAGCCAGTTCTTAACCATCGCGCCACTCGGCCGGCCCATCTCTCCTTCTTTCTTGTTCTCTTTATTTTTTTGTTCTCTTTCTTGATTTTTACTTATTATTATTATTATTATTATTATTATTATTATTATTATTATTATTTAATTCTGGCCCTTGGTTGGGAAACATCTCCACCTGTTTATAGATGTCTTAAATCATTTCCATATTACAATCTAAAGTGTTCTCCCTTCTTTCTTATCATGAAATTGGCATTTCTACCCTTTATAACTACCATTCATCCTCCCAATCTACCCTCAACCTTGTTTAGCTAAGTAGTAAGATGTAGTTTTGGGTAATATGAATCTAAATCTTTGCTATAATTTATAGATATGAGTGTAACACATATGCATACTTAACAATTTTTTAAACAAAAACTTGTTTCATTCTGTATGTTTAAAAAATCTTGGTTGCAAACTTTAGTTAATGTAGTCAGTGCCTCAGGCCATTTGCGATTGCCTTTCTCTCACAGTACATCCTAATCAATCCTTCTGTTAAATTTATTAGTTTTCCTAGAATTTGAGCCAGCCTATTAAATACCAATATGCTATAATATGAATATTATTTAATTGGAAAGAAAATATATACTTGTCAAAGTGAAGATATTTCATTTTTGCACTGAAAAAAATATTTCTTTAGACTTACTAGATGATTTAAGTGATCGATTTCACTTTATTAACGTTAGTTTTCTTATAGCCTTGTCCTGTGGAAAGCACCATCAAAGTTGCAGTAATAAATACAACATAATGACAATGGACAGGAGACATTGCAGTTGATTATCATATGAGGGAGTCTTTCATAGCATGGTTTATTGAATGAGCTTAAAAGGTATAGAAAAAAAAATCCAGGGGAAAAGAGAAAGGATAAGGTAACATACTCAGAACAGTGTGCCCATGGGGTTTAAGTGGCTTGCTACCTGGATCTTTGTTTCATCAGCCATGTTCATATGTCCTGTCTCTCTTTCTCATACACTTAAGCTACCTCCTCTGATAGTGAGGCTGAAAGGGGAGCTTAGCAGATAGAAGGCGCCTGGAGCTAATACACATTTTCTATGTGAGTGACACTCAGGAGAAAAATAAATATCTGTTGATCAGCTATGGGTTTTTTTAGGGTAAAGAGCACTTGAGAACAGAATCAATATAGCCAGAGTGAGGTCACAAACGGAGAACATAAATACTGAGTGTCTACGTGACTCCCATGTTTTATTGTGTCATTATTATCCTGTGTTCCATACGTCCCATGTAAATGTGTTGTGAATATTTGTTACTTCTTGGTCTTTTATCCTTTCTGTAAATATTCAATAAGTATATACGCTACTTACATTATTTATGTCTAACACATCTCTCAAGCTTCTTGCTGCTTTACTTAGTTTTATCTATCAGCCTAGGAAGTTTGCTTTTCTTATTTTTCATAGCAGAATAGAATATTCTTAAATAATACTGTAAATGTATATACAAAACATAAAATTTGAGGAATAGTATGAAGCTGGATGAAAATTGATGTGTGTGTGTGTGTGTGTGTGTGTGTGTGTGTGTGTGTGTGTGTGTATGACCTCAGGAATATCTGATGAATGAGGAAACCTTATCAAAAATATGTGAAAGGTTAAAGTAACAATATAGAGAGAAGATATAAAAGTCTGTCAGTTTACTTAAGATTCAGTGTTATATAAGGCAAGTTTTCTCAAATAAACTAATAGTGAGATTTGGTAGAGTTAACGTATTAACAAATGTATGTTTTTTAAGCTCATCTTTTACCTAAATCATTCTAAAATACTTTATATAACAAAGAGCCATGTGCATCCTCTATTTTCAGTCCTCTGGCTGTCGGGTGGGTTTGCCACATAAAGTTTACCACTGGTCAATCCGCGATGTTGCTAAAATTCCCTCACCACCTTTAATTCCAGGTATTTCTCTGCTCTGTGTATCCATACCTAGGCAGGCCACGGTGCACTCAACTCCTGACAGCAACACTGCCATCCTTTTGAAGAGGAGAAAAACCCTCCACTATCCCGTTTGTTAGCAGTATGACAATGGTCACAAAGCAGAACATGTTCTCAGTATCGTTCCTTCATTTTCTACTGTTGTTTATATTCTGTTGTTGTTTTACCATTATATCATTATGTCATAACAGTGTTATCAACCCAGTTCTACTCTGATGCTTGTACTTATCTGAATAGTTCATAGGTAAAATGTTCTCAGGTGGACTATGTAATAATTAGATGAACTTACATTATTATGAAATGCAAAGAACTTTTCGTCAGACATTGAAGGGAGCACAGGTTCGGAATAAATGTATCTAGGCTCTGTCTTCAATTGTTTATAAACTATATCAATGCAGGTAGTTGTGGCAGCTTTGTGGGACTGAGCTTAGAATGTGGTGTTTTCCTTTATAACAAGAAGCAAAAGGCAAGAGAGGTTATGGGTTTGAAATTATAGTGGATAAACCAAGAAAAGAAAAATTTTCCAAATATATACATATATACATGCATATATATATATACATGCATATATATACATATATCCATATAATAAATGTAATATATACATATATATACACATATATATCATAATATATTGGGCCTCTGATATTTCAAAGATAGTTCTGTACCTATTCTTTATCATTGACCCTTTTTCACTTTTTTCTGGATTTTTATTCTTTTTTCATATCATTTACAATTTACATGATTGGATGTTCCTCTTGTTTATTTATTCAAGAAGTATTTATTGTGCACCTACTATGTGGCAGCCACTATTTTAGAGCCTGGATATACGGAAAGAAATAAATACAACGTACTTGCCTGCACAGATCTTATATTCTAGAGGTAGATAGATAGATAGATGTCTCTTTGGAGGTCACATTTGATCAGACCCTGAGTAAAGTGAAAGTTTTGGGGTGGTGGAGCATTCTTCTTTGCAGAGGCCCTGGGATGGACACGTGCTTAGCCTATTCAGGAAACAGAAAGGAGGTCAGTATGGCTCGAAAGCAGTGAAAATTTTCAAATCCATAATAGAGCAGTCAGAGATTAATTCTGGGGCAAGATCACAAGGTTTGACATGGCAGGAGGCCATGGGTCGTTCTTTGGTGACATTCTGAGTAGAAAGGGAAGTCAGTGGAAGCTTGAACAGAGTAGTGGAATAATTTGAATTATAATCTGAAGACTCGGTTCAGCTCCTGTGTGGAGAATAGCCTCTGATGGAGCTGGAGTGAAAGTTCAGTTATGAAAGGATAGCTGTTCCTTGGAAGTAGGATCTAGGCTTAGAGGTGATGAGAAGTGGTCAAAGTTGGATGCGTTCTAAAAGTGGAGTCAGCAGACTTTCTGCTTGTTGCATGAGGCTTAATGTAAAGAGAGAAACCCAAGGCTTTTATTCTAAACACCTAAGTAGATGGTCTTGTAATTTACTGAAATAGAATCACTAAAGGATAGTCAGGTTTGAGTCATAGGGGTGGAAAAAAGGAAGGTTTCGAGGTACTTTTGAGATGACTACTAGAGATGTCAAGTAACATCTGGGTTCAAGCCCAAAATTCAGGGGAAAGTCAGTGTCAAAGACGTGATATGGAATAATCAGAGTGTAAAGTTAAGATTTAAAGCCTTGTGACCGATGGCATCAGTTACAGAGTAAATCTAAATAGAGAAGAGAAGAGTATCAAAGGCTGAGTTCTAAGGCATGTCATACCCCAAAGTAGAGAATAAGAAGGATCAGCAAAGGAAATTGAGAAATAGTGTCCAGTGAGGTAGAAGAAAACCAGGTAAGTGTGGCAGCTGTCTAAGAAAGTAAATAAATAGATAGTGTTTTAAGAAGTAGGAAGTAAGCAACTATGTTCAGTGCAGCTGAGACAGTGATTAAACTTAAGTGTTTGAGTGCAACATGGATTTTATATTGCACAATGCATCGATGACTTTAACAAGGGCCATGTTAACAGTTGATGCTGATGAAAACCGTACTGGAACAGGACCAAGAGAGAAATGGATGAAAGAAACAAAGACAACTAAACAGACACTGATGTACCTTAGCCCTCCCCACCCTCCCCCACCCCCATAGCATTTTCTTTCCCACTTGGCTTCTGAACATGTTGAGAAATAAAACAAAGGAGATAGTGGATACAGAATGAAAATAGCATCTTTAGTCACTGTAAAAGCTAAAGTGGATAATGTGGCTTTGTATCTATTGGACAGATGAGTTTCCTAACCGAACCTCAGAATTATACACAGGCTCAGTCCTAGGCTGTTCTAGAAGGCCTTCCCCTGAAGGACCACTGAAATGTTAGCATTTTGCAGACCACTCATCCCCAAGAAGATAAAGCTAGTTATGTTGAGGATACTTACAAAATACGATCAATCAGCAAACCTCTTCTCATTAGATATGAGAACCAATCATTTCCCACTAACGATATTCAACACTTTGGGGATATTTGCAATAAAAATCAGCAAAAGTAGAATCTGGTCAGAAGGTGAGATGAGCTAAAGTGGTTTTTTTAAGGTATGAAATATAATAATAATCAGTTTGTGTTATGTTCTATTTTTCTTCTTAACATGTACATATTCATGCTATTTTGTTTTTTGTTTTTTTTTTTTAAGCTGAGCCATCCTGCTACCTGTTGGCAGCTCAGCGGCTGCTCAGCTCGGGGCTGGACTCGAACCACTGTTGCTCAGAGCTCAAACTCTTGAGCGAGCTCTTAACCAACTGAGCCACTCGGCCAGCCCTATTTTTTGTGTGTGTGTTCATTACCTGTTTCCCCTTCAAGAATCTTAGATCCAGGGCCGGCCGAGTGGTGCATTGGTTCAGAGTTGCTTGGGATGCCAGCTCTGAGCAGCAGGGCCCTGGTTTGGATCCCACATTAGGGCCAGTGATGCTGTGCCCTCTACAGCTAAGATGGTGAACAACAGCTCAACCTTGAAAGGTTTGCCAAGGAGAGAGGGGGGCAAGAGAAGCCAGGCTGAGGCCATGAGAGGTGTCAGCCCCGACTAAGGAAGGGTCTAGTTTTTATAGGGTGGAGTAAGTAACCAGTGGCAACAGCTGGTGGTTGCAATGACTGATGGGGGCAATGGCTGTGGGAAACTGCTGGGGGTTTTCAGAAAAATTTTACTTATGCCAAGCAGAATATGGATGATGTATTGCCCGCTAGGTTTTGTGTCAAGCAGGATGCGGGGCACCCATTACTGCATGGCTGAGCTGGCCTCCAGGGTGAACAGTACCTTTCAGACCTGGAGCTGGGCTGCCGTGAGTCGCTGGCGAAGGCGTAGGCTGCAGTGAAGCTGCAGTGGGCTGCCATGAGCTACCGTGAGTGGCTGGCAGCCAGTGTGAGCGGCCGTAAGCCGCCGTGAGTGGCTGTCCAATGGCCAGCAAGCAACTGCTTCACCCAGGAAAAGCACAATGATGGTGCCAACATGGGCCAGTGAAGCGATGCCCTCCACAACTAGACTGAAGAACAAAAAGGACAGCAACTTGTCTGTTCCACTTCCCTGATTCCCCAATGCTGTTCCTCTCTCCCAATTCCACAATTAAAAACAAAACAAAAAAAGGTTAGCTCCATGAGGGTAAGGATTTTGTTTTATTGTTTGTGTAAACACGAAACCTATAAGTGTGCCTGGCATACATTATGTAAATATTTACTGAATGTCTTGATTTACTGAATGTCTTGAGTATACTATCATATCAATAATTTAGTCTGATTTTGAAAGCACAGTATAGCATAATGAGCACTTGATATGGAATCAGAATATATGAACTCTAGTTACAGTTCTAACATTTATGTCATCTTGGGTAAACATTCTAACCTGACTGAATTTCAGTCTTTTATTTTTCTTTTGAAAAATGAGGACAAATATAATTATTATTTTTTTTTACTTCAGAGGTATACTTTAAAAAGCAATTTACATAACAAATGTGAGAACCCTTTGAAGAGATTTACTGTGGAATAGTGTTCTGTTCCTCTGTCTGTATGCCTACAACTTTTAAATTACCTTAAATTAGGAGATGTTGTGTTGATGTTACTCATCTTTAATCAATTAGGCTGCACTACAGTTCAACTGTTATTTGTAAATAAATGTTTGGGAAGTGGTGGGATTACATAACACAATGTATTTCTCAACAAGAGGACATAGACTTAGTCATGCTATGCTCTACATGTTTTTCAAATTACCTCAGCTTTAAGAATTGATCTTTATTTAATAATGCTTTTGAAATTTCAAGATGACACAAAGTAGAATTCTTACTGTCCTATCTTAAAATTTGAATAATAACTGATAAAGATTTTTCTGATGACGATGTATATGCTGGGAAGACAGCCGGCAGCCATCATCACGGAGCTGTCTGTGTGGTATCCTAATGAAAAGTAGAGCAAGTCAGTGGCAACTGGAATTTCTATGTACTCAGGTCTCTGTCACTGGATTATATTTTTATAACTATTTCTCTCATCAGTAAGCAACACTGAATACAAATGTAATTGTAACTTTATTACTTTATAAAGTAATAGTTAAGCAGTCTAGACTCATTCCCTTGTATGCTATTATCCTTGTACTAGGTCTGACAATCAAGTTTGCGAACTTGTTGCAAGAGTGTTGCTAACCATTTTTCATATCAGAAGGATTATTCATTATGAATTTGTACCAATTGGACAAGCAGTTACCAAGTTTACTATATGCAAGTGCTGAAAAGGCTGTGTGAAAAAGTTAGGTGAAAATGACCTGAGCTATTTGTCAACAATTCATGGCTCTTGCATCACGACAATGCACCAACTCACACAGCACTGCCTGTGAGTTTTTAACCAGTAAACAAATAACTGTATTGGAAGACCCTCCTTACTCACCTGATCTGGCCCCAATGACTTCTTTCTTTACCCAAAGATAAAGGAAATATTGAAAGGAAGACATTTGATGACATTCAGGAATCAAGGGTAATATGACGACAGCTGTGATGGTCATTCCAGAAAAAGAGTTCCAAAGTTGCTTTGAAGGGTGGACTAGGCATTGGCATCAGTGCATAGCTTCCCAAAGGGAGTGCTTCAAATGTGACTGTAGTGATATTCAACAATGAGGTATGTAGCACTTTTTCTAGGATGAGTTAGCAAACTTAATTGTCTGACCTCGTATCCTTTGCACTTGAATTCTGCCAAAAGATACCAGGAAGCAAATTTCTCAAGCATTCTGCAACTTTCTATTCATTCTCTCACTATCACTGTACCGTCACTTGAAACTATGAATTGGTTTGTATCACAGGGGGTTAAGATAATGAGCCTAGATTAGAATAAAAATCCTGGGGACAATAGTCTGTTTCTTTCAATTGTAATTGTTGATAAGGCAATCACAACCACTATTGTCTTACAAAAAGAAAACCATAACATAGATATGCAGGAGACAAAGCAGATATAACAGTTACATATATGGAGATTATATATATATATATATATATATATATATATATATATATATATATATATGACACATGCTTATAGTAAATACATTCATACATATATAAATAAAACAACAAAAAAATTCTGAGTGGAGTAACAAACATAAAATATGAGATATTAGCATATTTTCTTTTTGCAGTGTATTTTAACAAACTAGTTAAGTTGATTCCATTAAAATAGAAAAATATTCCTGTGCTCAAAATCCTCCATTTCTCCCACGTAAAAACTAAAGTTTGTAACACCCAAAATGTCATCGAACTTCACCCATTTGGTCTCCCATTTGCTTACTCTAATTCTGCCTGTGTACACCTCCATTCCGCCTTTCTATTGTATTTTCCTCCAGAGAACTTTTCAACATGTAAAATACCAGGCACGTATTTTCATTTATTTGGGTTATTGTCTGTATCCTCATCACACCCCACCCCAACCTACTAGAATGTGTGCACCATGGGAACAAATAAGTTAGTCTGTTTTGTTCACTGATCTACCCTTAAGTGCCCAGAGCAGTGTAGATAGCAGAGTTGTCATTCGATCAATGTTTGCTGCATGAATGCAAACATCCATTTTCCAGGAACCATTCCAGGAAAGAAGAGGTGGGACAGGGTCTCTTGAAAAGGCAACTCTAGTAACGTAGCTGTTTAGGGAACACGTGTTTACATACGCATTTCTCCATGCATGAAGGAGGCGTATTTTCCCTTAATTGTTTAGAATGTCATATCTGAATTCCCTGTATGACAGGGAGGAGATTTATTAAAGAGATTAAAAGGATATTAATAATTCTACTGTAGCTATTTGGATGTGACTTGTCTCTCTGCTTCTGTGCTCATGGGAGGCAGTAATAAGCTATTCCAAAACTTGGTTCTGATTCGAATTTGAGTCACTTGCTAGCCTTATCATACCTACTCATTTAGTAACAACTGAAGGAAGAAACGTATCTCATGATCGTATTGAATAATAAGTAGCTGGAGGCTCTCTTGAGTGACAATTTGCTCCAATTCTGCAAAGTACCTAGAAATGATTAAAAGACAGATATTAATGCATCAAAATGATTATGGACTACATCCACAACATGTCAACTTACATTCAGACAACCACTTCTGTGTTGTCCAAGTTATGGCGATGGCAGACCATGACAGTTGTTCAGCAATGTTAGAGAGATCGATGATAGCCAGAGCCGGAGAGTCTGTTAAATCAAACAAAACGCTGCTGTGTGCAGCGTCCCTATTTTAGCAAGTATGGTTTTGGTTTAAAGTAACAAATTTCTTTTTTTTTTTAAATAATAGATTTAGACTGTATTTTTTTTTTTTTTTGGTTTTGCCAAATCCATAAAGAAGAATGATCATATGTTAAATACACAGGTCAGAGAATATAAAATAAGAGGCATGTGGTACTGAATAGACACAGCTGTGAGTCACAATAGAATGCGGTACTACCTCTTGCCTAGAAATGAATCCCAGACCCAATTAAAATGGAAATAAGTATTATACATATTTTGGCATTGTTCTTCTTAGAGTTCAGACTTTATATTTGCATTTGTTTCATGTCTATATGATCGTCAGTGTTCTTCATTTGTGATAATATATCTTGCTGTTCACTTAAGCCAGCATGATTCTAAGTTCATACATCTACAGATGGAAAGTTTGTCTTTACTTAATGGGGAGGTTTTTCCAAGATGCACCTCAGAGAGATATCTGGTTTCCTTCTCAGCAGGGCTGTTAATCAAGAGGTGCAATCCAAAATGGACTTTACAGTTCAAATCAGGGTTTCACTGAGTAAAGTCCTTTAATACCTTTTCAGTGAAAACAATTTAGTTGTTCACAGGTGATAATAAAACAGAAGTCTTGTATTTTGGTCACATTTGGTGTTTATTTCATTTTTTCACACACACACACACACACACACACACGCACACACGTGTTCCAGAAAAAAAGAAAACTTTGTACAAATAATGAAGTCCAAAGAAATGTAACAAATTAAAAAAAAAAGAAAGAAAGAATGTAAGAAATTATTCTAAAAATAGCCTCTAATACCTAAAGAAGATTCCATAAAAGTTGAGGCTACTTTGCATGGCTTTGTTTAAAGAACACCATGAGGGAATGGAAAAATAGACTAATTACAAAATTTCCTATCTTTTTGCTGCCACTCTGTCACTTTAAGGAATACCATTTGTAAACTTCTAATTATCTAAACTATAAAAAAAAAAAATACAGAAATGGGTTTTAAAATATACAGCATCTTCTTTTCATACTCTGAAATTTATGTGAATAACAGCTTCATAGAAACTGCCTCACAAACTTCAAAGCCTTAACCATTCCTTTTTAAGGATTTATTAGTAGTATTATTCCAGTGATAGAAAGGAGACTACAGTGGAATGTAACAATTCTGATTTTAATTCTCTTATGGAACTTAAAAGCTTATTTTCTAGCTTTAGTTTTTGTCTTTATCAATAAAATTAACATGAATGAAATGAGAACTTTAGCATTTTAGCATACCTTTCTTTGTTAATTGAGTAAATTTACAGGTAATCACACCCATTAATCTCAGAGTTGTAGAATGCTGGAATTTAAAAACAACTGTTTTTACACTTTTGATTGAGGAATCTGAGTGCTTATGGAGTACTTTAGAAGAGATTAATGAAAAGCCAGCAGGCGAAAAACTGAACTAACCTTTCACTAATTAGTTTTCCTGACCTCTATGATTTCCACAAAGAAAATAAAGACAAAGTGTTTAATGACAAATACCTTATTTTTCGGTGGATAAAGCTTGATTTATATGTTTGCTTTAAACGTGTTTAAATTTTCATAAAATCTTTCATGCTAAAGAATAATTTGCAAATATACAAATTAGTCATAAATAGTTCTCACCAGGCCTAAAATAGACAACGTCCTATGTTTTTATTTCAAAAACTAGACTGAAATTTCTAAGTTAATTGTGACTGTCAAGGACAGTGTAAACGAAAGTATTTCCTAAGACTTTTATCAGACAGGGAGAGTTTGAGAGTCATTTATAGAATTGTGATACATTTTACCCAGAGATAGCCATGACTTTCATTTAATCAACATTGTGGACAACTCTAAAAATACTGCGTTTCAATAGTTATGTTTTAAAAACACTGATAATTCTTTGTGCTTTTCCCCTATAGTTGATTCAAGTTTTCATACCATTCTTTAGTGTGTGTGTGTGTGTGTGTGTGTGTGTGTGTGTGTGTCTGAGTATACACAAATACACTACACACACACACACACACACACACACACACACACATACACGTAAAATCCTATCCAATGGCACAAAACTCAAGTAAAACTAAAAGAAAACTACCAGCTTTCTGACCTTCAAAGAGGGATTTGAGAATCGCTTGGCTTTATTTTCTAAATTTTCAGCAGTTCCTTCTTGTAAACTCAAAATCATACACAGATCTAACCAATCCTAAAAGAAATAGCAAGGCCAGATCCTATTTTTCCTACAAGGTACTATTATTTCTGGGTTTTTTTCAACAGCACTTTTTCTTCAAAATTGTATACACCTGCTACCTTCATGCCTTCACACATTCTCAATCTTAGGTATCTTTGGGCTCTTTCCAGAACTTTATCATGATTAATTGCTCCCATCATCTTTAAACTTAATCCTCTTTGGCCTTATAACAACATCATGTTGATCCTCTAAGCTTATGTGTTGAGAGTTCATTTATTTTGGTGGCTTTACTTATTCTGCCAATGATTGATATGAGAGATGATTTGTTATCAGATCATGTCTCCTTCCTCTTTCTCTTTCTCTCAGAAATTTAATTCACATCTATTCTTCCAACAGTAATCTTCAATGAGTAGAAAAATCTTCCTCTTTAATCCCAGCTTTTATTTTGATATCTATTCCATAATAAACTTGCCTTCTAGTCATCCCTAATTGGAATTTTCCCAAGCTCAGTAATGTTTATTTGTCCAATACAACAGATTCTTTTAGTGCACATCCACACAGAAATACCCAGAATTGAGTATATTATCCTTCTCCTAAATATATTTTTATATTTTACATTGAACTATTATAAATTCTGTACTTATCAGTTTCTTACATTAGACTAACATGTCTAACAGTTATGTACCAATAGCTATTCAGTTTCTGAAAAATGCAAAAACCTATTAAATGCCTTCTAAAATTTTGACAATTATTATATAAAAAGTAGTTATTCAGCTTACCTCAAATCCTCCTGCATTCTGTAAGCATCCATTCTTTTAATACCCAAATAAAATTATTAGTGCTTATATTCCAAAATCTTCCAACTTTAATATTTCTGAGTAAATGCAGTATGACATTATTAGTGGGATGATGAGTGTTCAAAAGAGTTGTCTTTGTCACCAACACTCCAAGTTTCTGAAATATCCTTAATTATTGTTCTTCTCTTATACTATCTCATCTCCTAAGGTCTGCTAAAAGCAGTGTTTATCTTTCTTCCTTTATTCACCAAGTTATAAATAATACTGTTATGAAGGACAAAATAATTTTACTGAAGGTTTATGAATAATGGAGGGTAAGTAAAGCACAGAATAATACCCAACTTAAAAATCCAACATTAGACATCAAGAAATATATATTCCTGAAATAATTTATCCACAAACAAGGTGGCCTCCAAATTACTAGATTTTCTTCCTTTCTGGACAACTTCTTCCTTTTATGTTCTAGAAAAACTCCTATAGATCTGTTAATTTAATTGACAGAATAACTTTGCTTTTTTCTATGTTTCCTCATCTTAATTGCAAATTTATAGTTAAGAAGTTTTCTGAAACAAAAGAATAGTTCTCTCCTAATGTGTAACCCAGCTAGCCTGTAGCAGAAAATATAGCCAACCTTCAAACTAAGAGGTAAATTTTTTTTCTGTTTTTTTTCTGTCTAATTTGACCCTTCTTATTGATCTAGTGCCAGACCATTAAAACTGCAAGTCTTCAAAACTCTAGCACCAAACACTTTGACTAAGATCCTCTCCTGGTCATAGGAGTCATTTTGTTTGTTTGTTTATTTGTTTATTTGTTTTCTGGAAGTCTCCAATATAAACAGACTACAGTCCATATACTGAAACATTTACATTTTTGCTACATGAGACCCTTTGTTCCATAAGGGAGCCTATAACCAATCCTGATTCAAAGACAATGAAAATATAATTCCCTTCTTCATTTATTCTATAGTGCCTTTGCCGTCAGTGACTTGTCCATAAAGACCTGTTTAGGATGCTTTACCTCACTTTAGTATTCACTTCAGAGTGCCATTTGCATCTCACTGGAATCCATGTGGTCATCTACTTCCCAGAAATTAAGGTACTTTTCCTGTGCAATCCCTCTTTTATCATAGGCGCCTAACCCATCATTGTGCAACACACACTGCCTGAATACAGTGGACCATACCAGACAATTTATTTATTTTTTTCCCTTACAGTACATCTCATAGTTTTCAGAAGTGGATTTAATATAGAAACACACAGAGATATAGAAACATATAACAATTAGCTTACTAAAGGAAACAGCATTCATATATCAAAATGTAAATGTCTATCCCATAAATACAAGAAAAAAAATGCCAATGCCTATAACAAGAGGAAATAGGCGTCTCTGTGAGTCATTATATTAGTTGCCAAAGGCTGTGGTAAAAAAAAAAATACCAGAAACTAAATGACTGAAAACAATAGAAATTTATCCTTGCACTATTTTGGAGTCTGGAATTCAAAAATCAAACCACTGATACAGTTGGTTACTTCTGGAGCCACAGAGGGAGAAGCAGCTCCCAAATTATCCCCTAGCTTCAGGTGGTTGCCTGTACTATTACATGAAATGCATTCTTCTTCTATGTGTGTTGCCTTTATGTCTCTAAGTGCTCATCTGCTTTTTACTATGAAGCCACCAGTCACTGGATTAAGGCCTACCTTAATTCAGCATGACCTCAAATTAACTTGATTAAAGTTCCCATTTCCAAATAAGGTCACATTTGGAAATATACTGAAGTCACACTTTTCTCGGCTTTACCACCTGGATCTCTATCAGGTTCTCACAGTGAATACTGGAGAAAAATCCCCTTGTGCTTCTAACAAGGACAGTGGCAAATAACCATTTTGTAATAAGCCAGAGCATTCTGTTCTCTTTAAAAAGGTCTGCCTTTAGGAGAAACGACTTAGAGTATAACCTGCTGTGGTTTTGTTAGACTTAACTGACCTGAGGGAAAGGAAATATCTAGTTCCAGTTAGCTCTAGGCTTACTATGGGTAAAAGGAAATAGCTCACTCTATCCATTCTGTCCCATCTAAGATATGGAGATGGGAGAAACTTGAAAATCATGTGTGAAATGTGCAGTGCAGGATGGACTCTTTAAAAGACAGACTTAATCATAGGACTATAAAATGCTGACCCACCCACATGCCTCACCACCACATTATTAAAAGCCTACTTACAGCAGTTCCTTTTACCTATTACATCATGCCCGACTACCAAGAAAAATATTACAACAAAGTATGCTAATTTTGCAAGGCTAAAACAAACAAACAAACAAACAAACAAACAAAAACAAAACCCAGGTAGAAGAGACAGAGCAAGCATCAGAACCAGACTCAGAAATGGCAAACATATTAGAATTATCAGGCTGGAAATTTAAAACAACTATTATTAATATGCTAAGGAATTTAATGGATAAAGTAGACAACATGTGAAAACAGATGGGTAGTATAAACAGAGAGATGAAAATTCAAAGAAAGAACCAAAAAGAAATGCTAGAGATAAAAACAGTAACAGCAATGAAGAATATCTTTTATCGTCTCTTTATAGAATGGACATGGCTGAGAAAAGAATCTCTGAGCCTGAAGGTATCTCAATAGAAACCTCCAACACTGAAAAATAAAGGAAACAAAGATGAAAAAAAAAACAGAACAGAATATTCAAGAACTGTGGGACAATAGCAAAGGGTGTAACATACATGTAATGGGAATACCACAAGAAGAAGAGAGAAAGGAAGAGAAGAAATATTGGAAATAATAATGAACAAGAATTTCCCCCAAGCTAATATCAGATCCAGGAAACCCAGAGAACACCAAGCAATTTGAATTAAAAAAAAATTACATTGAGGCATATTATTTTCAAACTATAGGAAACCAAATATAAAGAAAAAAAATCCTGAAAGAAACCAGAGGGGGAAAACTAATTTACCAAGAGAGGAGGAAAGATAAGAGTAACATATGACTTCTCAGAATCCATGCAAGCAAGATTATAGTGCATTATTTAAGGTGTTGAGAGGAAAAAAACAAAAACAAAAACAAAAACAAAACCCCACAAAACTAGAATTTTGTATCCTGTAAAATTATACTTGAATGTGAAGGAGAAATAAAGACTTTTTCAGGTGAGCAAAAATTGAAAGAATTATTACAAGTAGATCTACCGTGCAAAATGTTAAAAAGAATGTTCTTTAAAGAGCTGAAAAAGATATAGGTCAGAAACTCGTATCTATACAAATAAAGGAAGAAATAGAAGAAAGAATATGTCAAGATAAAAGAAAAACTTTCATTTGTCTTATTCTTAATTGGTTCAATAGATACCACTTCAAAATAATAGTACACTGTATTTGAAAACAAGCAAAAAACAACAACAACTATACACACACACACACTTATGCATAAGTGAAATGAATGATAAGATTGATAGAATGATACAAGGAATGGAAGAAAGAAATTAGGACTATTTTCTAATTTGTTATTATAAGATACACTGCCTTTGAAGTAATATGATATTGCTTGAAGGTGAGCTCGAATTTTTAGTTGTAAATGTACATTGCAATATCTAGAGGAACCACTAAAAAAGGTGATAAAAGATATGTAACGGATATGCTAAGAAAGAAGAGAAAATGAAATCACATAAATTATTCAAATAAAACCACAAAAGCCATAAAAAAAGTGTGGAAGACAAAAATCAAAACAAAGAACAAGGGCAACAAGTAGAAAACAGTAACACATATGATATATATTAATCCAACATAGCAGTAATTTCTTTGAATGTCAATGGTAAATACCCTAGGTAAAAAACAGAGATTGTTAGACTGGATTAGAAAACAAGGCACAGCCATATGTTGTCTACAAGAAATTGATTTTAAATATAAAGACATATAAAGTAAAAGTAAATGAATAGAGAAAAATATACTGCACTAACACTAATGAAAAGAAAATATGAGTAGCTATATTAATTTCAGACAGAGCAGACTTCAGAGTAAGGAAAGTTATCAGAAATAAATAGATTTATTAATGACAAATGGTCAATTCTGTAAGAAGACATAAGGATCCTTAACATGTATGTGACTGAAAAAGAGATCAAAATATACAGGCAAAAACTGTTGGAAATGCAAGGATAAATAGATAAATTCATTATTATAGATTTCAACAGTTCTCTATCAGAAATGGACAGATCCGGCAGGCAGAAAATCACTAAGGACCTAACTGAGATCAGCAAAACCATCAATCAACAGGAAATAATTTACATCAATAGACTACTTGGAATAGTCATCAAGATAGACCACATTTTGAGCCCCCCCTCCAAATTATCAAATTTTAGAATAGAAATTGTACAAATTATACTCTCATATTACAATGAAACTAAATCATAATGGAATTCTATCAATAATAAAAAGACATCTGGAAAATCCTAAAATATATGAAGATTAAACAAGGCACTTTGAAGTAACACATGGGTGAAAGAAGTGTCAAGACAAAATTTAAAAGTATTTTGAATTAAATAAAAATGTAAATACAAATAATAAAAAATTGTGGGACACAGTGAAGGCAACATGGAAATTTATAACATTGAATGCATATTTAGAAAAGAAAGTTCTACAATTAATAATTTAACCTTCATTCTTAGGAAACCAAAAAAAAGGAGAAAAAATTTAATCCAAAGTAACTAGAAAATAAAATAAGAATTAGATCAGAAGATATTGAAATTGAAAATATGAAATTAATAGAAAAGTTAAAGCAAAAAGTTGATAATTGAAATAATAAAATTGATAAATCTCTAGATGTGATAACTAAGAAAAACAGAGTATAAACAAATTATTATCAGAAATGAAAAGGTTGTAATGGCTATTGATTCCATGCACATTAAAAGGATAGCAAAGGAATATTATAGACAATGCTATAATCATAACTTTGATAAGATAAAATGGACCAATTTGTTGGAAAACACAATCTACCAAAACCCATACAAAAAGAAATAGGTAATCTGAATAGGTCTATATCTATTAGAGAAATTTAATCAACAACTATTAATCTTCCCAAACAGAAATAAGAAGGCCCAGATAGTTTCACTATAAATAAATGCTATCAAACATTTAAGAAAAAGCTTTTATCTTTTCTCTACCTTGTCCTCCAGAAAATAGAAGCAGAAGCAGCGCTTCTAAATTCTTTATGTGAGCCTGGCATTAATTTGAAACCTAAACTAAACTAGAGAGAGGCATTACTTAAAAGGAAACTACAGGCTAAAATCTTTCATAAACATAGACATAAAAATCATCACCAAAATACAGAAGGTGCCAAAAAATGTATACACTTTTTAAGAAAGAAAAAAGCTGTATTAAAATTGTAATACTCAACATATACCGATAACAAAAGATGAATACAAGTCATGTATATATATATATTTTTGGCACCCCCAATAGTAGCAAATAGGTCAATGAGGTGACAGCAGTGGTGGCAGCGGCTTGTTAGGTGGGTTCGATCTCCTAGGGCCAACCCCCTATACAATCCTGCTGGAGGGGACAACCACATCATGAAGGAGACACTCATGCTCAAGTTCGAGAATGTGGCTGCCAGAAACAAACCAGAAGCAGTAGAAGTAACATCTGCAGATTTTGATGGAGTCCTCTATCATATTTCAAATACTAATGGAGACAAAACAAAAATGATGGTCAGTATTTCTTTGAAATTCTACAGGGAACTTCAGGCACATGGTGGTGATGAATTTCTAAAGAGAGTGTATAAGAATGTCTTGGTAAATCCAGAATCAGGATGTAATGTTCTTTGCTATAGGACCTTGAAAATCCGCCTGCATCCAAGGATTCCACTGTGCATCAGACTGGCATGTTGAATGAAATTGTTTGCCTCTGTTTTTGAGAAATACTTTCAGTTCCAGGAAGAGGGCAAGGAAGGAGAGAACAGGGCAGTTATCCATTTATAGGGATGATGAGACCATATATGTTGAGTCTAGAAAGGACAGAGTCACTAGTCTTCAGTCTTCAGTGTTTCAGGATGACCACAATACGGTCATTGGAAAGGTGTTCATGCAGGAGTTCAAAGAAGGACGCAGAGCCAGCCACACAACCCCCCAGGTCCTCTTTAGCCCCCTGGGAACCGCCTTTGGGGCTGAAAGGCATCAGCGCTGCTGTGGGTGACAACACTGGTTATATGACCTTCCTGCTGTTCCCTGCTCACATGGATCACCTGTGCTACAGACAACACCATCTTCCTGACCCACACGTTCGTTCCGGGACTACCTGCACTGCCACATCAAGTGCTCTAAGGCCTATATTCACACACGTATGTGGGCAAAAACATCTGACTTCCTGAACTTGGTGAACTGTGCATGCCCTCATGCCAAGAAGAAAGAAATGAAAATAATCACTGGAAAGATGTTCTCACCAAAATAAACGGATAGATAGATCGTCCATGCTCACGCAGAAGATGCCATGTTCGTATTGAGGAGAACTCAATTTTCCTGAGATGTCAGTTCTGCCCAATTCTATTTATAGATTTAACATAATCCCAATAAAAAATTCCAGCAAATTATTTTATGGATATCACCAAACTGATTCCAAAGTTTATAGGGGAAAGCAAAGGACCCACAATAGCAGACAATACTGAATAAGAACAAAGTCAGGAGACTGACACAACTTGACTTCAAGACTTAATATAAAGCTACAATCATAAAGACTGTGGTATCGGCAGAAAAATAGATAGATTAACGAAACTGATTAGAAAGCCCAGACATAGACCCCTGCAAATATAGTCAACTGATTTTTGACAAGAAGCAAAGACAATTAAATGGAGAAAGGATATTCATTTCAACTATGCAAATGACCAACTCAATATGCATGTGCAAACAAGTGATTCTAGACACAAGGGGAAATCAAATCTATAAAATGTTTTTGGGAACTTTGGACCCATGAAATTTACTAATTGCCTCTCCACTATGTTGAAGTCACTAAATTATAAAAATGCTATCATTTAAACAATTTTCTGTCAGCAGTTTTATTTTTTTAAAAGCAAACTATGAGGAACACTTGGACCTACAAAACACACATTTATGGTAAAAAGTTTTCAAGCTTGTCAAATGCTTACCTTCCCTCCACCCCCAATAAGTTTTTCATAGTAAAAACTAAGTCATTTCTTTTCTAGGTTTTTTTTTTTTTTTGGGTAAAAGTAAATTCACATACGAATATAGAATGCTGTTTGAGGTTACATGTACCATTTCAGTCCATTTTGTTAAATCAGGATCCATTTACTCAAGATTACACTGTCTTTAGAATAGGGAGTAGTACCATCCTGTCCTACTTTCTCTCATAAAACCAAGGCACATAGTGAAATGAGTATAGTCCTTTTTCTCCACAGACATCATATAATGAAATAAGGAACTATATGACATTGGACAAAACAGCTCAATTCCAGAGCATTTTTCAATTGAAAAATGGCAGGCCATTTACCTTATTACTTAATAGCATAGTACTGTGCAGCTGCTCTACAAATAGATGATTGGCATAATGTTACATAGATTAATGCTGCCCAACTAGAAAGATAAAAGCCTTTTAAGTAAAACTACAGACTTTTGGTGACTTTGCACTTGTTTATTAATTGAGTCAACATTTGAACTATACTATATGCCAGGAAATCTGTTGGGCCTGGGGTAAAAAGATAAATAAGATTTCTTTGCCATGGACACTTTATAGTGTTATAGTGGAAAGAAAAGCATCAAACATAATTCTGATAATTCCACTAATATACAAAATATTACGGGGGTTGGCCAAGTGGCTCAGTTGGTTAAGAGTTTGCTTAAGAGCACAAGCTCTGAGCAACAGGGTCGCTGGTTCGATTCCCACATGGGCCCGTGAACTTTGCCCGAGCTGAGCCCAAGCTGAGCTGCTGCTGAGCTGCCGCTGAGCTGCCAACAGGTGGCAGGATGGCTCAACTGGTAGAGCACGTGCTCCTAATGACAAGATTGCCTGTTCGGATGGTGGGCTACACCTGCCCATGGCTGGGTCTGAACTCGGCACCTTGAGCTGAGCTGCTGCCCAAATGGCTCAGTGCATAGAGCTGCACTCTTAACAGCAAGGTTGCCGGTTCAACTCCCGCATGAAAAAAAACCAAAAACAAAATATGACGATTTTCCAACTTTGCCTGAGTGACAATTGGACTATCAGTTTTACTAGAAGCATGTCCTGAACTGAAAATAATATTATTCCACAAAATTTGAAAATTTAAAAAATATCTGGGACCATAAAAGAAGATATGTTCAGTGTGGCTGAAACATGAAGTTAAGATGGAGGTCAGCAATGGATTAACCTGAAGGGGTTGCACCTGAATATCACTGAGTCATCCTTGTACGGCTCAAGGATTCCAGTAAATGAACACTAAAAAAAAGACTGGCTGTGTACATATTGCCTCTGAAAAATCAATAAACTATATTTACAAGTTGTTTTCTTTTATTTATTTATTTATTTATTTATTTATTTATTTGTTTGTTTGTTTTTATTTTTTTTAGCTGAGCCATCCTACCACGTGTTGGCAGCTCAGCTGCAACTCAGCTCAGGATGAGACTCAAACCGCTGTTGCTCAGAGCTCACACTCTTGAGCGAGCTCTTAACCAACTGAGCCACTCGGCCGGCCCAAAGTGTTTTCAAAGAGAGCTTTAAGATGTTACCCATACAGCTAAACACATAAGCAATATTTTTTCCATCAAAATAATACTAAAGTTCAAAGAATCACACTTAGATGCTATAGCCATTAAAAATTCTTTTTTTTTTGCCAAATATTTTGGAACTTTTTATTTGTTAATTTGTTTTTAGTAACTATGTTCAGAATTTCCTATGCCATATTATTCACCACCCTTTAATATAATGGTCTGCTGCCTCCTTAAAACAAAATATTGATGTTACTAAGATACTCAAGAGGATGCTACCATTTTTATAGCCAATTTTACCAAGAAAGGGAGGGAATATAAAATGTATAAGTTCCCGCTATTCCTATTTGAAAAGTCAGAGAGCCAGTTACTCCTTTAATGATTTTGATACATGTGTTTAGTAAAACAAAAACCAAAACAAAATAAAACAGTAATTCCTTTTTTTCACACTCAAAGCTGTAAATTTAATTCAGTGAACTAACGATTAAAAGAAACAAAGATGTCTAAAACAAACAAAACTGTATTTTACATACATTTTCTTAGCATTTTAAACAATTTATTTTGAAACAACGACAGAATCACAAAAAGTTGCAGAGAAATATGTACAGAGATGCCCCATGTTTCCCTCACCCAGTTTTCCCAATACAGTTATGCATCGCTTAATGACTGGAATGTATTCTGAGGAATGCATCATTAGGCTATTCCTCCCTATGCAAACATCACAGAATACTTACACGAACCTGGATGACACAGCCCACTGCACACCTAGGCTATGTGGTGCAGCCTAAGCTCCTAGGCTACAAGCCTGTACAGTAAGTTACTGTATTGAATTGTTATAGGCAGTTGTAACACAGTGGTAAGTATCTGTATATCTAAACATTTGTAAACATAAAAAAGTTAATGTAAAAATGTGGTATAAAAGATTAAATAATAAAAAAGGTTTACTTTTGTAGGACACTTACCATAAATGGAGCCTGCAGGACTGGAAGTTGCTCTGGGTGGGTCAGTGAGTGAGTGGTGAGTGAATGGGATGGCCTAGGACATGACTGTACATGACTGCAGACTTTATAAACACTGTGCCACAAGATCTCCCCCCACTTCCTTCTGACAGATTCAGATATAGAACATCGAAGCTGTTAATGCGGCTTCATGAACAAGGATGTGGCCGAGACTGATTGGAAATATCAGGCATGAACTGGCTGGGTGAGATATAGAGTACCGTAATAGTGATTGTCAGGAGGGAGTGAAAGGTGGTTTGAGGATCAGTAGGAATAAGAAACCAAGACGGATTGTCATATGGCAATGTGGTTTTGGCTCTTGCACGTTGGAGCAGTGATCAGACTAAGGAATTTTGTGGTATTCGCTAAAAAACAAAGAGGCTGTTTAACGTGGAAATGTATAGAACTGAGGACTCAGTATTTTGACTTGGGAATTTGGTTTTGGTTCCCGTAACCTTATCTGGCACGTAGGGTTCTCTCTGGCATTGAATTAATGGAAGTCATAAAACTTACTTATGCTTTACATCATTACAGCCTGAAAATATTTCCAAAGTACAGGGACAGGCTGGCTCCACACTACTCCAGAAAGCTTTTACTTAAAGTGGTAGTGGCACTTAGTACTTGTTAAGGTGGCTCCTGTGGACCTCTGTCCTTGTACAAGATCTTAGGTCCTCAACAAAAAATTTATAACAATGTGCTCTGAAGACCATCAAGTGGGATCTTAGAAGGCTGTAGTGTCCTCTGAATATGTAGTGCTGGGGGACAGGCTCCTCTGTGCTGAAACAGGCCAGTGGCTGACTGATTGGGCTCAAGATAGAGGTGCTGTGAACAGAATCTATTGTCAAGCCCCACAGATATTGCTTGCATCATTGAAAAAAAAAATTCCTTCTGAACCACGTATCCTTCCATTTCTTATAGTCAATTCAGCTCCATTATAATCTTAGGAGACCACCATCATATGTGTGGGTTGTTGTTGACCAAAAGGTCGTTATGCAGCACATGGCTATAGCAACATTTGCATAACTATGGTGCAATATCACACCCAGGAAAATAAAATTTGTACAGTCTACTGAATTATTCAACGTCTCCAAGTTTTATATACATATACCTATTTGTGGGTTTATGTGTACCTAGTTCTACACAATTTTATATCAGAATCAAGATAAAGGACTTTCATCATCATAAGAGTTCCCATGGTATCCTTTATAGCCATGCACACCCAACCCCATCCTTCATCTGTTCTCAATATCTATATCCTTGTTATCTCAGGAATGTCATATAAATGAAATCATGCAGTATGATTTTTGATATATTGGGTTGTTGGAAAAGTCATGACGTATTTTGTCTATGTTTTTCAAAGGTCATTTATTTATATAAAGAACAAAGATCAATCAATGATATATTGCCTGTTTTGTTTGATAACCTTTTGCCATCTTTCATTGATCTTCATAATTCCTTGTTCATAGAAGGACCTATGTTTTTTGGGAAAAACTGAACAAGGTGCTGATTTACAGGCTCATCTGAATTTAACGTTATGCCTCACAAGGAGCTTTGAAGAGAGCGAAACAAGTGGACGTCTGATGGTGGAAGTTTAGGCAAGTATGGTGGGTGTAGTAACACATCCCATCCAAGTTCCAGTAATTTTTGATAGGTGATCAAACTTGTGTGTGGTCTCGCGTTGTCACGATGGAACACAACTCAGTTACAATTAACAAGCTCTGGACGTTTCTGGATAATGGATTCATTCAAACTGTCCAATTGCCAACAGTACACATTCGAATTGATTGTTTGTTTCCTTGATAGGAGCTCGAAGAATACACCTTTAAAATCCCACCACACTGAGAGCATAACCTTCCTCTGATGAATGTCTGCTTTCGATGACGCTTGAGGCAAATCATCACATCAGGACCAAGGGTTGCACACCACGTTGTTGTAAACAACCCACTTCTCATTACCAGATATCAGTTGCTTCAAAAAAGGAACGTTTTCCTCACGTTTAATGAGCATATTGCAGATGTTTATACGCACTGTCAAATGAACTCCTTTAAGTTCATGAGGTACCCAAATATCGAGCTTGCTTATGTATTCCAGCTTCTTCAGGTGGTCATGAACACTTGAATGATGGATGTTCAATGTTTCTGCAATCTCTCGTGTCATGTAATGTGGGTTTGACTTGATCAATGCCTTTATTTTGTCATTATCAACCTCGGTGGGCCCTCCTGAGTGAGGAGCATGGTTGAGATAAAAATCACCAGCATGCAATTTCTTGGACCATCGTTGGCACTGACGTTCTTGTAGAACATTGTCACTGTAAACTTTATGCAACTTTTCACAAACTTGATATGTGTTCTTCCCTTAATGGAAGTAAAACAGTAAAATAAGGGAAAAATGCACAGTTTGATCTTCCATCTTCAACTTGTAATATCTTCAAAACTCAACCTAATTGCTCAATTTTTTTAAATGAAGCTAGAACTGTCAAATGACATAGCAATAACGTAGATGTGAATGACTCTAGTACTTCCAAAAATGAACTAGTGCCATCTGTTGCAAACATGTGTCATGACTTTTTCAACAACCCAATAGTATAGCTCTTTTAAATTTATTTTCTAATAGTTTAAAAATCGGTGTCATATCTGATTCTGGTATTTGCTTTGCTCCTTCAAACTGTCTTGATTTGTTTTGTTTGTTTAGCATACCTTATACATTTTTATCAAAGTCAGACATGATATATTGGGTAATAGGAACTTTACTGTGAGGTTTTCTGTTGAACTGTGCTGTGTTTAATATTTGCTGCTACTAAAGGCACCAGAGGCTTTTGTGTCCTTGTTTTATTATCTCTTGTTGTCTTTGGGCTTTTTTACTAACTCCTCTTAAAATGTAGGCTGCATCACGCTGCTCTTTCAGCTATAATCCACTGTTACTATACTGGAGACTTCTGGGTGTGGTCATAGGGTTGGAGGGTAAGGGGAAGCTCTATAATATAATGGTTAAATCTCAGCAAGTGTTTCTTAGCTTTTCACTTTTAGAAGAGACAGGAAAACTGTGTGTGTGTGTGTGGGGGGAGGATGAGGGGTTGGGGGAGGGCTGGAGTAGGGTAGATGCCTTCCTCCCATGTTGGAAAATGCTCTGGTAAATTCTTTTTCCCTGGAGAATAAGCCTTTTATAGAAAATGCTTTCAGTGTATTTCTCTACCTTTCTCCTTACTCCATTCTTGGCTCTTTGTTATGAGAATGTGGTGGAATTCCTGGAGGTAAGGCCTATGAAAGTGTGGGGACACCCTAAGAATGTGGCTCCAGGAGTTTCCCACTTTCAAGCTAGTCTACACTTTGCCTCCATCAATTCATCACACTTATATACAAGTGTTCAAATCAACATATGGCTCCAGTCCTCTGCTCCAGATAAGCAGATCTTAGATGTGATTCCTGGATTTACCTGTCTCTCTAGATTTGGGGGCAGCAGTTTATCTTGCAACCTCAGGTATCTGATGCTTCAAAGAATAAATGTTGATTTCAGTTTGTTCAGTATTTTTTTTGTTATAAGTATGAGAGTGATGACTTCCAAGCTCTATTGATGTTAGGCCTTTGAGACTGACTTTTTTCATTTAGCATAATGTCTTTGAGATTCATCTAAGTTTTGATATATATTGATAATCTGTACTTTTTCCATGCTATACAGTATTCCATGGTATAGACATTGTTTAATCATTTACCTGTTGAAAGATATTTGGGTTGTTTTCCACCTTGGACATTTATGAATATGTCTACTATGAGCATCTATATATAAGGGTCGCATGGCAATTACACATTTAGGTTTGTTAAGAAAGTGCCCAATTATTTTCCAGAGTGGCTGTATCATTTTACATTCCTACCAGCAATATATGAGTGATCCAGTTTCCCCTTAACCTTACCAGCATTTGATGTAAAAATGCTGCTGCATGTATCAAACATAAATTATTTTATTTTATACTTGTACCTAATAATATTAGTTTTTTTTCAAAATAGTTTACACTTGAAAATCAATATTACTAATAATATAATTTCTACTGCCTCTGGGTTGTTTTTATTATAAAAAATGATTATAAAAATCTTTACTTAAATTCTCTGATCTGAATTTTTCTTATATTTCACATTTTAGTTATTTATATAAAGCAGTTCAAAAATATAAGTTAAGTTTATTTATCTATGTAAACTACTTAAAACAGTACCAGAGACACATATAATTATTGATTACATTGTGCTTCCTCATGTTATCATTAAACTTTTTCTCTCTCCCCTCTTCTTTTTCCCAAAAATGTTCCCATCCACATCAATGTCTATTTGCCCATGTGCCAGTGTCCAAGATTTCTGCTGAATTTCAATTGTTCTCTTAACCTAATCTATGTTCATGGTTGATGATATATTATCATAGCATCTTATAGGCACATTAAATCAATTATTCTCTTTAAGTATTATGAAAATCCCAAATAATAACTCTGATAATAGGTATTGTGGGGAAATAGGACTTGGTATCTGCTGAACCTAGGTCAACTTTATTCCTCACAAGAATGTCCTTCTAATGAGTTTTACCGAAACTGCAATAAATCAATAAAAGCAAAAGCTCACTTTAAAATTATATGGAAAGCAAGGAGAATAGCATTTAACAGATTACTGCATGTTTTTCAGAATCCGCTCTTAAGGAAATCCTATATAAGCCAGTGGGAATAGATGAGGCTCAAGAGATATACAACATGCACCTGTCAATCAGCAGATACAAAATTATATTATGTAAGTGATTATTTAGTTTCTTTAATAGTAGATGAATATTGATACATTTTATATGGCTAAAATATTTTACTTATTTTCTGTGTATCATATAACACTTAGAAAAAAATCTTAGTTTGTAAATAAATAATGATAGCAAACCTAAATGCAAAAATTGATAACTATAGGAAATATGCATTTTTTTATATAAAGTGTTCTATTTAGGTTTAAAAAGAACAT